>PVJA010013859.1:0-48652 GCA_004027025.1 Myocastor coypus | reverse complement strand
AGCCGCCTGCAGGCGCCTTAGACCACTGAGCCATCCTGCCAGGCCCCAAAGGGGAGGGGGGCAGAATTAGATTAGGAGGACCTTTCCCTTGCAGGAGTCAATGCAGTTTGGGGGGTCCGGTTAGCAACCTCAGAGTTACTATAAAAGTCCAACCCCTTGTCTCTCTCTCTAGCTCCTTGTCTCAGCCTCCATCCCTCCCTCTTTGCATGTACCTCTGCTGTGATGTCACCCTGGACAGCAGAGCTGACACTGGCACTGTGGCTTGAACCTCCAGAACTGTGAGCTAAATGAACTTCTTTTCTTTACAACATAGTCAGAATCAGGAGTTTTGTTAGACTTTGCAGAAAATGAACTAATACAAAGGGCCAGGTGTTTTAAATGTAAACATCCTTTCCCAAAAGGAGCAAAAAGTAAAAGATGGAACCAATAATCAGTGGAAGGAGAAATGAGTTTTGGGAGGGATAAAGTGCCCCAAAGAACAGGTGATAGCCTGGGACAAAGGTGTCCCCTGGCTCTGTGTGTGGTGTGTGGCTTTCAATCTTTTCTTCACTAGTCAGTCCTTGCTGATTAATGTGGATTCCAGGGAGAGGATCCAAGCACAGCAACAATCACAGTCCTGCTAGAGAAACTTCCTTTAGTCAGAGGAGGAAAACTTCAGAAAAAGCCCCTCCCCATGCTTCAGGAAAGAAAGAGGTTCCAGGGACAGGACAGAAGGTCAGAGAGAACTGTGGCTGCTCCTTGGGCTGAGCACTGAGCAGGTCCAAGCCCACACTTAGGGGAGCATCTTCTGTGCCCTAAGAGCATTCTGCGAGAGTGTGTGCCTCCCGGCATCCGCCCTTTGCCCACAGACCCACTCTTTACCAACATTAATTCAGGCCCAGGGAAAGACAAGCCATGCATAACACTTAAGGGTGAGCCTCAAAACTCAGCTACCAAGATAAATGACATTTCCATGCCATCTTTTCCAAAAATCAAAATTAATGCAAAAAATACAGTGAATAAATAAGTGATCAAAATTTTAAATAAAGATGGTGTCTGTAGTAGCATGGCTCAGCTACATCAGAACCTAAGGCAAAAGGGGGAATCAGTAATGCTGATTCTACCTTTATTTAAAATCTTGATTTTTTTTTCATTGTGGGGTTTTAAAATTCATTTTTATATTGTTTTTTAAAATCTTGCATTAAAATATGATTTGTCTTGAGGGTTTTCGGCATGCCCTGAAATTCTGTGCCCACAATGAGCGTCTCATGTGCTTGCCCTGCACCCCACCTGGGTGGTAATGGGGTTTGCATTAAGCTCCCCTCTCCATCCACACTCTCTAGACTCAAAGCCTTTCCACAAAGGACAACAGGATTTGCTACGGATCTGTTGCCTGGACAGTTAACACTGTAGCCTTTTCCTTCATTGCTGTTCATCTCCTGATCCTGGCTCTGCCATGGGCACTGTACTACCTAGAATTTCACCACCTTTCCCAAGCACACTATGGTAGTAAGTGACTACACTGAAGTTCACAGGGGTGGGGGTCTGGGGAGGCAGAGAAGAATTAGAGTCCTATAACTTCTATGCTGGCAAGATGCAGCTTTCAGATAGAAGTTTCTAGTCCTCAGTTCTCCTAGATCTCACCAGCCAGTTCCTGCCTCCGACCATCCGCAGGCCCAAGCACTATTAATGACAGTAGGGCCACTGCCTCATTCCTCTAGGACATTAGACTCTTCCTGTAGGGCCCACCAGATAACTCCAAGCATATGCTGTTCTTGCCAAGTCAACCCACCAAAGAGATCTCTCCAAATGCAGGAATGGTTCCATGAGGCAACCCGGCTGCCACTGCAGGTCTGGTACATCAGTTCTTCTGTCCTTCCTGGGCACTTACAGGACTAAATTACCTGTCCACAGGTCTTGAAGTCATCTGTGTCCATTTCCTCTGTCCTCAGCCCCAAGAACTGGGCCTAGAACTCAGCCATTGCTAGGAGAAGACACCTACAGCCGTCCCTCCCAACGCTATCAGGAGAGAGCTGGGCTGCCCCAGGGTGTCAGGGAGTGGGAAGCAGTGGGCACAGCACATCAAGATGTGGCACAGTCAGACCCTTGGAAGGCTTCCAGGAAGACTCTAGTTCTGTCCCCTTCATCCTGAATATGATTGCTCCCCCCCTGCACACACACACACACACACAAGCACATGCACACGCACACACACACATGCACACGCACATGCACACGCACACACACACACACACACACACATTCCTCTCTAGAACTTGTGTAACTTCTCATTCCAAGCTTTTGAGTTTGCCAAGGTAGAGAAACACATAGGGCAGAGTCTTTGTTCCTTGTCTAACCCTGTGTGTGTGACAGTTTCTCTAGGCCTCAGCTCCCTCCTCTACAAAATCCAGTCCTCTACTGCTGCCTGAAGTGTTCGACGACATGGACGTGCTACACACCTTGCAGACACTAGCTGTTCTCATTCCCTCCCAGCCCAGGGGGATTTCATGCTACATGGAAGAAAAGACAGAGCCAATGGTCACCACAGTGTGTCAAAGACACTGCCCTGGGATGATCCCCTTCACTCTTGGTTGTCCTGGGTGTTTTCATTTCTGGAAGCATTATAGGAAGTGGAAGGTTTTAGGTAAGTAAAAATAAAAAGATCCTTTGTTCCAAAGGAGAGCCATCAAGTGTGAATGATCTTTAATCCCTGAGCAATGGGGACCTGGCATGCAAAAGTGTCCCTAGCAATGGATCTCGAGCTCCCAAGACAAGGCTGGCCAGAGTGTAGTGGGTCAAAGTGACAGTTACGGAAAGAGACGGGAAGACTGCTTTCTCACGTGTCTGCATAAACTTCCACTTTGGAACCTTTTTTTGTTTCTAGAGAAGAAGGCTTTGTGGGTGTAGTGGGTCACAGATGCATTTCAAAACATGCTTCCCATCCCACATGGCAGAGCCCACCCCCCCAGGGAGGCTGAGGTTCACACAGAATACTTCCCAGCAGGAGGGAAGGAGAAGCACACCATCTGTCCTCCAGGTCAGCAGGAATTCTTTCCTGCAATGGCTGATGATGAGTTGAAGCCCCAGAGAGGAGCTCTGGCTGTGAGACCCACCCTGCATTCCATCCCTAGCTCACCTTCCTGTCCCTCATCCTTTACTGGCTTGAAAGATCCCACCCCAGTCCAGAGCCTCCTCATGTTCCCCAGAGGAACTTCTGGGCCTTGGCCAGCAGCAGTATCACCTCCCTGGAAGCAAACAAGACTCTGAGATGAAAGCTGACATAAGTTGCACAGAGTTCTTCCAAGCCAGCTGGCCTGACCCGCTTCAGGACCCAAGGCCAGAAAACTCGAGGTGGTCAGCCAAGTCACCCCCAGACTGAAGGGATGGAGGACTTGCTGACATCTGCCTGAGCCTGTCATTGTGCTGTCCCCTCACCCCTAACCCAACAGGCAGAGTCCATGCAACCCTCACATGGGGCTGGGACATCAGCTCCAGGCTGCACAGGTACCTGTACTAACACACCCCCACATGTGTCAGGGAATTCAGTGGCAGGTCCTGGGTCCATTGCCAGGAGATGCACAAGAGGCAGCCATTCCTTAGCCTGCTCCTCATCCAAAAGGAAAGTGAAGTTTACTCTATCAACCCAAGGCCAAGTCCATTTCATAGAACCATTCTGGAGCCCCTCAGAGACATACTTGGTTCTGCTCTCCTCTTCTTCCAGAAGTGGGAGTATCAGAACTTCTGTAATCCAAATATATCTGGACAACGTCAGGACCCAGGCTTCTAGCATATTGCAGCCAAGACCACCAAGAGCAATGAAGAAGAAAACAGGACACGAGCAGGAGGCTCGGGATGAGCGATTCCAGCCAGTGCACAGCACAATGTGTGAAGAGTCATTCTTCTGTATCTGCCCTCAGTCTTTCTCCCAGCCCTGTGTCTCCACATCTCTCTACTCTTAAGAAGTCTCACCTCTCCTGAACAGAGATCAGTGCGTACTTCCTCAGATCTATTCTTTCCTTCCACTAGGAGCATGCCTGCCTTGCCCTGTGGTGCACGTGGGCCTCCTCTGTGGCTGATGCTAATCACACACCACGCATTCCTGTCCCTGATCCCACAGGCCCCCTCGTGTGTGAATGATCCCATCTGACTTTACTTCCATCGCCCCTTAGCTTGCCCTGTGCGAGCATATGTTTCCTAAGGGTACGAACACCTTCATCCTGGGATTTACTGCAGGTCAAACATTTACTCAGCCTTTAAAACCCTCTGTGCCAGAGTAATTTACATTTGTGTTTGCAAGGGAAACAGCCTATCTGGCAAACAGCATTGAATGTCTATTTGCCACTAACTCAAGAAAGTAAAAAAAGAACCTCATAGCCAACTATAGCTGTCCCTGTGGTCCTTCTTTCTCCTTCAAGGGAAGTCAAAGAGTCACCTAGCCCCTCCACTCCCAGGAACCTCATACCCTGAGCTTGCTTTTTTTTTTTTTTTTATACTGGGGATTGAGCCCAGGGCCTTGAATTGAGCTATAGTCTAAACTCCTACCCCATCCCCCTTTTTTGATACAGGCTCTTGCTAAGACTTTAAGTTACCCAAGCTGGGCTCAAATTTGCAGTCCTCCTGCCTCAGCCTTCCAGAATGGTGTGATTACAGGCATGAACTACCACGTCCAGCTTCCAACATTGCTTTACAATACTATACCTCAGTTGGAGGGAGGAGGAGGAGGAACAGGAGATGGTGGCTGCGGGAAGCCCAGGATTCACAGTTTCCATTGTGTGGATCCTCAGTCAAGTCCTGCATTCCTGTAAGTGGTGGCAGGTGACAAGGTCAGTGCAGGACAAGACAGGAAGCGTGCTAGAGCCGGCTGCCCCGAAGGACTTTCCATTTTGTAGTGACCCCTGCAAGTTGGCCGAGGGTGGGGAAATGAGTGCAGACAAGCCTTTCCATATGTCTCACATGAGAGTTGGGAATGACCACCTAATGCAGTCCAGAATCCCTCCACAGCATCTGAATTGTTTCAAAATAGGAAAAAACCATGTGAGCTCAGTCAGTACTAGGGTGTCTCGAACTGGAAGGCACCAGGCAGGAGAGCAGTGCTTGCTGGTGCTGAGCCACAGAGATCCAACGGCAGCAGGCAGAGTTCAGCAGCCAGGGGCACTGAGTCAGCAATCTGGTGACAGTGTGACACACTTACCCCCATGAAGCCTAAAACTGTCTGCTGTTTCATGAAAGGTAATTCAAAATAAATTTCTGAACACTTTTGAAAGGTCTTGCAACATGAGGGGTGTTATGGTTTATGTCTAGTTGTCCCTCCAAAGCCTCATAAAATCATAGGGCGGGGACTTCTAGAGTTTGAGACTTGATCTACGATCCACTGGGGTTATGAGTTTTAGTACTGATGAGATTATCGGTCTGAGCACTGCTGGGAATTATAGGTGTGGCCTGAGGCAGATAGGGTAAGGCAGAGAGCATGATGCAATTTAAAGAGAGACAGAGAGACAGACTAGTGCTGTTGTTCTCTGCTCCCCTGGTTGGTAAGTTGCCTCTGTCACTATTGTTGCTATTCTGCCTCCATGAACTGCTGCTCTGCCATGTGCCACTCAGCCTTGGGGCCGGCCAAGCATGGACTGAAACCTTCCATAACTGTGAGCTAAATAAACCTTTCCTTCCTTGATTTTGTGTGTCAGGTATTTGTCCTAGCAATGAGAGAAAAGTAGCTAAGACAGAATTTGGTACCAGGAGTGGGGTAGCTGCTGTGAGTAACCTGACCATGTGGATTATAAGCTTTTGGGAATGGCTTATGGGAAAAGATAGGAAAGGTTCAGAGATGTCGCCTATAAGTGAAGCACTGGAAAAGCCTTGACTGTTCTGTTTGGGAGATTCTGGTCAGAGCTTGGATCAGAAGACTGGCTTGAAGCCTGGGTATAAAGGATAGCCTAAGAGCAGAGTTTGGAAAGGTTTGGAGAGGTCATCTACTCGTGAAGAGCTGGAAAGCTTTGGCTATTCTGTAGGGGAGATTCTGGTCAGAACTCCTCAGACCAGAAGACTGACAGAAGGCCTACCTGTAAAGACCAGGCTGAGGAGGTTTCTGCAGGAAAAAAAGGCCAGCATTGGTCATTGAACTCCAGATGATTTGTGCTATGGATTGGCTGAATGTCTGTTGGAATTTTGCTCATGCCAGAGACTTTGTCTAAGACTAAGATTAAGCATGGTGGACTGATTAATCTTTCAAGAAATATTTCAAAGCAGCAAACTATTGGAACAGTGGCATGGTTGTTATTGGTGGCTTTTAGCCAGATTTATGTTGAAAATCAAGAGCAAAGAGCCAAACAGGGTGATTTAAAATGTGAGTTTGGCCAGAAAGGAAGCACAAGGAGAGCTTTGGACCATAAAGATGGAGCTGAGAGGATCTCCATTGCTGAGAAGAAACCAGAGAATCAAAAAGATAACCTGAGGGCATCACAAGAGTTGGCAGCTCTCCACCCTTTGTAGCCTCAGAATTGCAAGGGGAAGACATTTTTGCCTTGAGAAGAAAGCCACAGAGACCCAAGTACCAGAATGGTGGCAGTGGCCAAACCAGGTTCCAAAATGGCACCAGCATGGAAAATTTGTTTTTCAGAATCAGAGTCAGAGTGCTCAGCGATCTAGGCCCTTGACTGCTACAGCCAAGAGAGAAGGAAGCCTGGCTACTGCTCTAGCTGACAGCAACCCTTGACATCTACATAGGCCTGTACAGAATGCAGGGGTTCTGAGGTTAAGAAGGCTTCCACTTCGATTTCAGAAGAAGACCTGGGAGGCCAGGCAGGGTGTCCCTGAGAGGGAAGCGTGTAAAGCTGTGTGTGGGAAGTCCATTCAGTGGAAACCCCAGAAGTTTTAAAAAATCCAGGAATGTGGATTGTGCAAAGAAGGACCAAAGCTGGCCTAAGAGGGAAGCCATGGAAACTACCACCAAGAGTGCTTTAGGGATGGAGCTGCATGGAGCCCACAACTCAGTGCAGACTGTTTTGGATGCTCCAGTTGGAACTATGGGATCTAATATTTACCCTGCTGGATTTTGGACATATGTTGGTCCCAGTGTTTTGTATTCCCTTGTTGTTTGTAACTTTTGGAATGCTAATGTTTATCTTGTGCCTTTGAATGTTAGATATGTCTAACTTTTCTATTGTACAGGGGCTCACAGTTGAGAGCTCGCCTTGGATCTTGGAGGAGACTTGGAACTTTGACTTTCAGCAATGCTGAAAGTATTGGGACTTTGGCAACTCCTCCAGATGGGCTAAAATGTCTTTTGTACAAAGGGATACGTATGAGACTTTGGGGGCCCAGGGGCAGAATGTTATGGTTTATGTCTAGCTATCCCCCTAAAGCCTCATGCAATCATAGAGCAGGGACTTCTAAAGTTTGAGACTTGATCCATGATCCACTAGGATTATGTGTTTTAGTGCTGATGAGATTATTGGTCTGAGTACTTCTGGGAAATATAGGTGTGGCCTGTGGTGGATAGGCTAAAGCAGAGAATATGATGTAATTCAAAGAGAGACAGAGAGACAGACTAGCGCTGTTGCTCTCTGCTCCCCTGGTTGGTCCGTTGCCTCTGTCGCTATTGTTGCTGTTCTGCTGCCATGAACTGCTGCTCTCTGCCATGTGCCACTTAGTCTTGGAGCCGGTCAAGTATGGACTGAAATCTCCAGTGACTGTGAGCTAAGTAAACCCTTCCTTCCTTGATTTTGGGTGTCAAGTATTTGTCCCAACAATGAGTAAAAAGTAACTAAGACAAGGGGCAAAGGATTAAGGGACAAAATGAACCCCGATTTCCCTTCCATGTCCAGTGAAGTAGCTGACTGTATTCCCTGCACTAGGATATCTTCCCTAGATATTAGAAATCCCACCATTAATGAGCCTTTCCTTTGGATTGATCCTTGTTAACAACCATGGGCAGGAAACATGTTTCTTCCAAACTTCCCCAGGACTAAAAGTTACTTACATTTCTTTTCCAGCCCACCCTGGTGTTTTGTAGGAGAGTAGGCAGTGTTTAGGTTCAAAATGAGTCAGATATTTCTTTTCTGTGATTAAAGCAGGAAACCAGTGCCCATTTTGTCGATTGAGGGACTGGAAGACACTATTTGCCCTCATATAGAGACTGAAGTGTAAGCCAGCCCTTACCACAAGCTCCAGGACACACAGGGGCAGCTCTGTTGGCAGCTTCAGCTGTTATTAGCTAGAAATCTGCTGCAACAAATGTTTAATTGAGGAGAAAGAGCAAATTCCAAGCCTGGGTTCCAAACTTGCTTTGCTGGAAAGAGGAGCAGCAACATTCAAACACACCTGAGCTGCACACAGCACCCCCCCCACCTCCCACCCCTGGAAGCTAAGGTCAGGGTGCTGTCCCCTGCGGGCATGGAATGTGGCACACACAGCCCAACAAATACCAGGCTGGGTCTGACAAAAGCCACCGAGCCAACAGTTGGGGCAATGATGAGTCCTCAAGTTCTGCGATCCACAGCCCCTCCAGAATGGCTCTCATCCTCATAGCTGGAATGTGGACTTGAAGGGCTCTGCACACATTCACATGCAAAAGGCTTGGGCAGGGGCGCTTCGAGCTATTAGGAGTTGATGGAGCCCTGAAGAGGTGGGCATCACAGGCCCTGGGCCTGCTTCCTGTCTACCATGAGGAGAACAGATTGGCCCCACCAGGCACTCTGCACCACCGCACTCCTCCTCCCGACAGGCCCAAAGCAGCAGAGTCCACCGCTGTGGTCTGAAGCATGAAACCCATGAGCCAAAGTAGACTTTTCATCCTTGTAAGTCAGTTATCACAGGTATTTTGTCAAATACAAATCTGGCTACATATGTCACATCCAGATCACACTAAGGCTACCAGGACCTGAACTCATCTCTCCTCAAAGGAGCCAAGCTTCTTTCTTTCTTCACCTTTCTTAACAAGCCATCCTGCTGGGAAGTTCTCCACAGCTGACTGCACACTTAGTAGGATGCACAGAACCTGAGGTTGGCATTTTCTGGAAAAGCTTGAATCCAAGTGCCCACAAATACCAGTCCTTGCTGGCCCTGACCAGCTCTTTATTAGTTTCCCATGGCTGTTCTAATAAATTATTGCAAACTAAGCCCAAGATAATTATTTTACAGTTCTGGAGGTAAGAATTCTGGGTCAGCTCGACATCTCCTCTGTTTAGGCTCCTCACGGCCAAAAGCAAAGTGTTGGCCATCCTGGTTCTTATCTGGAGACTCTGGGCAGAAGCCCTGCCCAAGCTCATCTAAGTGGGTGGCAGAATTTGGTGTCTTCTGGTTAGAAAAAGCTCCTGGCCCTCTGCTGGCCACCAGCTGGGATCCCTGGCACCTTCGAGCCATTTGAATGTCTACTCACATCACAGGCAGATTGAATTTGGCTCAGCAAGCCACTTTTGTGGGAGACACGGGTCCACAGACCAAGACCAGCCCATTCCCTGATCTTCAGCAGCTGAGGTTGGTGGAGAGAAGACACAGTCAAGATTCGCACAAAAATCAGATGGAAAACTAGATACTTTTCCTCTTGGTAAGTCAACCAAATCCATAGCCCAAGCACTGACCCTTTTCTTTCTGCCTGTGCTGCAGACTTTGGAAGCTGTCTGTGATGTCGCCCACCATTATCAGACAAAGAAGCTCCTCTTCTGTATCACCTCAGCCTTTGCAGGATCCTCCCTTTGGGGTTGAATTAATCAGGGGTTCTCTCAGTCCACCGCACAGAGCTGGGCTCAGGACCTTCTGGCAGGGACAGGAGGGGTTGGATGGCTCAGGGGGAGGGCAGGGAGAAAGCCACCCACACAGGCCAGGTGGAGCGCATGATGAGAGGAATGGGCTGTGGCCTGTCTTAGGATGCTGGCTGCAAGGATCTGTGCGGGGGACAGGAAGGGGCAAGAGAGGAAGAAGAGAAGGCAGAGAAGAGACAGGTAGAGAAGGAGAGAGAGGGAATGGTGCAGGAGAGAGAGAAGGAAACTCAGGTGTGGGGAGAAGAGTCTAGAGAGAAGACAAGAGATAAAAGTGGAAGAACAGTAGAGCCAGGGATGATGCGTATGGTGGTGCACCGTCCTCCCTGCACTGGCTTAGGAGGCTGAAGCAGGAGGATCACAAGTTCAAGGCCAGCCTGGGCTACATAACAAAAACTGTGTTAGAAAAAAAGAAAGAGGAGGAAGAAGGTGGAAAGAAGACAGAGGTTAAAGACTAACCTAGTCAGGGCAGTTCTGCAGGAAGGCCCCACCTGTGGCCCAGAAAGTCAGGGGCTGCCAGGCTGCTGTGAAAAGAAGACAGGGAGTGAGGCCTCTCCTGCAGGGAAACAAGGGCAGGGATACCAGGTGCTGAGGCCGAGTGCCGGTGGGGAAGCGGAGGCCACCCCCGCGTAAGGATCCTGGCTTCTTCAGCCCAGTGAGCCTGGAGAACTAAAAACAGCCAGGTTTTCTAGCTGTCCTTTGCCAACAGCTGGCATAGAACCCCCACCCGGCCGGCAGGGATCACGTTTAGTGAGGTTAGGGCTCCATCTACAGCCAGAGCACGGAGCCCTCAGTCTGCAGTACTCCTCCAGACTTGGCACTACGCTGCGAGTTATTTATTTCAGACTGTGTCTACAACAGCAGCTGTTCAGAATATACCAGAATGCTCTGAGCCAAAATTGGTTTGGAAGTTCTATTTTAAACCATTGTTTGTTATGAATTGAGTTAAATTGGTCTTTTTTTGTTACCACTTTGTTTTCCGTGTTGTGACAATGGAACACATAAACGCCCTGAAAGAACCAACACTGCTTTTTTTTTTTTTTTCATTCGCTCAACAAACATTCAATTAGCACCTACTATGTGGCTAGCAGTGTGTGAAGTACATTAAGTCAGGTCTGAAATCTCCCATAAGTTACTCATCAGAGTGCTTTTGCTACTTCCTCTTGTTGTGGGCTGGTGAAAGGAGAGAGAGCAAAGCTTCCAAAGAATTTATAACAACTTAGAAAAACAGTACTATGCCTTTGACATAGGACGTAGTAGAAGCTGGAAGTCAGTCTCAGAAAGACTAGGAAGATTTTTGTCCCATTCTATTTTTTTTTTTTCCCCTTTGGAAATGATATTAGCTTTTTCCTAAATAAAAAAGTAATACAAATATAGTTTTGCTTTGTGCACAAACTTTGGAAAACAAGACACACAGGAATCTGTCAGTTGAGATCCTATCACCTCCTGGGCATGAGGGTGCACACCTGGGGTTGGGGGTGGACTGACAACTGGCGGATGGCTTGTAATGCGCAGCTGAACTGAGTCAGGGTGGTGCTGGGGGTGGAGGGCCTGCCTGAGGGTTGTTGCCAGCAGCATCAAAAGAGAATTGGAGGGGAAGCTGGGGGGGGGGGGCTGTTGGTCCTCCTGCAGAGGCTTCTTACAGTGGCTTTCCTCATACACACCCAGCTGCTCTCATCTTAGGAGGAACGGACCCTCACCGTCAGTGAGCATGGCTGTGGCTCTGTTCAGGGCAACTCTGGTCCTTACCTGGAATGTGGCTTCCTGGTCCTACTGCAGATCTCTCAGCCTTCTGGCACAGATCTGTCATCCTGCTGGCTTGGCGTAGACTTTCTAGCATCCACCATTGACCTTTGGGTCTTCCTAGTGCAAATCCTTTATACAAGCTTGCATGAGACATTGTAGTGGGCTCTAGGCCTCCAACTGGACTCATAGAGGCCTTTGGGGCTCTAGGTCTTCAGACAGACTTGTGTAGGACATTGCTGTGGGTCTCTAGTGCATGGACAGATCCCCTGCACTCTTCTGCATTTGACTCTGGGTAAATGTTATAAAATAATCTTATAAATTACATAAATTATATGTATTAAGTTGTTTTCCTTGCAAACCCCAACTACAATGAAAGCTGAGGCAATAGGAGCGAAAGTTCAAGTTCAGCTTGGGCTTATAGTAAGCAGCCCTCCTCTGCCAGACCTGTGTGCCATGCTGTTTCTGAGTTCAGAGACACCTGGCCTGAGTTAAAATGTCTAAAACATGAATCGAAACAAAAGCCCTCCTCCTTTAAGATAGGGGACCTGGGTATTTTTAGGTCAGTGAGGAGTAAAATGACTAAAACAGTACCTGAGCTAAAACCTCATTCCAGGAGCCCTGAGAAATTACCTCCCTGGAAGGCTCCCCGCTGAGGCAAGGGGCCCTGCTCAGTGGTAAGCTGGCTTGCAGAGCGCCCCAGCAGGATCTCAGTGCCTTCTAGAGTCACAAGGACACGTGGCACAGAGCTGGACCAGTAGGAGGTCTCTGACCACAGTGGTTTCTCGCCCCAGAGCAGGGCCGGACGCTGGGATAGCAGCTGATGATAACTGCTGATAAACTCTTGACTTGTACTGAAAGACTCTGGCAAAACATATTTTTAGCAGGGTATTTAGTCATTAGAGCATTAACAGGGGCTCAGGTGATTTAAGAAAAATAGAATAAACTGGGCCAGGTGGTACAAACCTGTAATCCCAGCATTCTGAGGGTGAGGCAAGAGGAACAAAATGCGAGCCCAATCTGGGCAGTTTAGCAATTTAGTAAGACCTTGTCTCAAAACAAAAAGGGCTGGAGATGTAGCTCAGTGCAGAGGTCCTTGATTCCATCCTCAGAGTTGAAAATGAAGGGCTGGTGAGATAGTTCAGTGGAGAAAGCACCAGCTTTGGCAAGCAGGGCTAGGGTTTGATTCTCAGTCCCGCATACCATGCAGGCCCTGCTCCTGGGGCAAGCTGAGCCGGTGACCAAGTCCAGGCATGGTGGCACACACCTGTAATCCTAGCGCTAGGGAGGCTAAAAACAGGAGGATCGCCATGAGTCCAACCTGCATAGTGAGACCCTGTAACAAATACATAAAAAAGAAAATTGAAAGTGAGAAGAGAGAAGAAAGCAAGCCAGGATAATTTTATCACCAAAATTTAACCAGTCACAATGATCAGTGTCACCCATCTTGCTTTTCCTTCCTCACCTCCTACCCACAGTTTCTACCATGGATACTTCATAGGGTTGGTTGGGGTTCCTCTGGAGCCCACAGAACAGTGTAACAACTGGAGTTGTCATACTGGTTTTCCCTCGATATCTGTGTAGGAGTGATTCATCCAGGGTGTTCCAGGCCTTTCTATAAAATGGCATAGTGTTCACATATAACCAATGCATTTCTCTCATCTATTTTAAGTCATGTTAAATTGCACAATGTAAGTGCCATGTAAATAGCTACACTGTAGTGTACAGTGAACAATGATAAAAGAATCAGTACATGTTCAGTACAGGCATAATATTTGGCGAATATTTTCCACCAAATATTGTAATTACAACTCTATGTGAACCTAATGATCAATGGGATAGTATGGAAAATATTTCAGTTCCATGAAGAGCAATCATTAGGCCCTCTCTAGCCCAGTGTGCAGAGTGTGAGATCACACCTCACATTTGAGTGGAACCAGAATCTTTTCAGGGCCGTAATGAATGCACAGCCAGCTCTCTGTATCTGCAAGTTCCCCATATGTCAACTTAATGGGTCTCTGAAGAGAAGGATTGCACAGCAGCAGTCATGAAGAGGGCAGTTCCTGAGAAGCGGGCAGAAGGAACTGGCTTATGGTGGAAAGGAGAAACTTTTCAAAAACCAAAACAAAAATGGGCCAATAAAATCTGATGTAAGGGCCAGCGAGATAGCTCAGCGGACTATGCGCCTGCTTAGGCAACCTCAGCAACTGGGGTTCAATCCCTGGCACCCCATGCTGTGCTCCCTGGGCCCACTGAGCTGACCATAGAGACTAGGTGTGGTGATTCACACCTGTAATCCCAGCACCGAGGAGACTGATAAAAGGAGGATCACTGTGAGTCCAAGCTGTGACTTGTATCACTCCAAGCTGTGAGAACTTGTATCAAATACATTGAGGGGAAAGAAAAAAAGTCTGATATGAAGTACCTGTGTGGAGACTGAGGCAGTCATGGTCTAAAGGTCATGGTCCCAGGTAGGGGAAATAGCTCAGTGGCTTACGTGCCTACCTTGAAAGCACAAGGTCCTGAGTTCGATGCTTGGTACCACAAAAAAAAAAAAAAAAAAAAAAAAAGTCATGGTCGTGGCTGGAGTACTCATTCCAAAGCTTGAAGCCATCAAGCTCTGAATACTGAGGAGCCTTTATGATCACTATGATTGGAGTGTTTCTAGCTTAGCAAGTAAAAATACGGAATGGCCACATAAATTTGAATTTCAGATAAACAAGGAATGTTTTAGTATAAGTATATCTAATGCACTATCTGGGATGTACATTTACCAAAAGCTAAATTTGTCTAGCATCCTTCCTAAGGATGTAAAATGTGACTGCCTTAGTTGGTGACCTCAAAAGCAGTAGACAAACAAAACCAGGAGTAGTAGTCCTGGAGGCTGAACACTCTTGCAAAAAGTCAGCTCACTGGCCACGTTTCCTTCTTCATGCCTGGGTAGGGTGCTGTGAAAGGTGAAGGGTGAGTCATACCTCCTCCTTCTCTGACTCAAACTCCTGCAGCCAAACACCTCTTACAGCAGCTCTCAACCTGTAGGTCTCGACCCTGGCGGGGGTCGAATGACCAAAACACAGGGGTCACCTAAAGCCATCGGAAAATACATATTTAAACCCATGCTATGCCATGGTGAAATATTATTTATTGGAATTAGTAATAAATATTTCTCAACATATAATTAAATATTGTTTTGTGATTAATCACTATGTTTAAATTATGTTTAATTTGTAGCAATGAGAATACATAATGCATATCAGGTATTTATATTCTGAACCATAACTGTAGCAAAATTACAGTTTTGAAGTAGCCACCAAAATTATTTTTTGGTTTGGGGTCACCACAACATGAGAAACTGTATTGTGGGGTCACGGCATTAGAAAGGTTGAGGACCACTGTCTTAAGAGAAGGAGATGCTGGGTTGGCCTCACAGCTTTCATTCTGGCCCAGGTGGAGCTGCTCACACAGTCCTGGGCAGGCTGGCGTAACCCGAAGGCCTCCTTGATTTTACAAATATTCTCATTGCATTTACAGCCCACCATCTCCTAGAATGTACATGTATCTTACCCAGTGCTCAAGACTCATGGAATCAGCATTCACCTACTTGTCCCACATCTTGCATGTGTTTCTGGAGATCTGGTGATGTGGGGGCGAGAGTCACTAACCTGCAGGACCCTCTCTCCACACTCTAAGCCTCTGCTGAATGGAACTTCCCAAGCTTTCAGTCCATCTCCTTTTCTGGGGGGAAAGCTGGAGACCAGGAGGACCTCGGCTCAGGCAGAGGGACAGTCCACGTGTGCAGTGGCACCCAGTGGGAACCTGGAGGATGCTGGAGGAAAGAGGAAGGGCAGGAGCAGCTTCCCTGCTGGTTCCCTTACCTAGCCCATGTCTGTAGATCAACTTGACTGCTTATCTCAGCAATGAGATAAAATGGTGTCACATACTTCAGTTAAGTTCCAGGTTATTCAAACATCACAGCTCCTCATTCTGGGCTGGGATTTCCCCAGCTGGAAATGCAAGTTAACCATTTGGCCTGAACCTCAGAGTCCTTCTCAGGGATGCAGTGACAAAAGATACTTGCCTAGTTTTCCAAAACCACTCAGTACCAGGAATCACCTAGAAAACTTGTCAAACTACAGACCCACAGGGCAACCCCTAGAATGGCTGAACCAGCAGCTGTAGGAGGGGCCTGGGCCTCTATAGTTTATAAAGTTCCCAGCTGATTGTGATGGTTGGGTAATTCAGCAAGTTTGGGAAACACTCAAGTTAGTCACTATGCAATCCTTTAATGTTTCAGAAGGCATCAAACGGAATACTGAGGAGCCTTTATGATCACTATGATTGGAAGGTTTCTAGCTTAGCAAGTGAAAATACAGAATGGTCACATAAATTTGAATTTCAGATAAACAAGGAATATTTTAGTATATCTAATGCACTATCTGGGACATACATCTACTAAAAGATTAATCTGTCTGTCATCCTTGGCAGATGTTTTGCACTCCATTTATTTTATGATAAGGAAAAGCTAAAGCAAAGAGCAATTTTTATAATTCTCTTTTTGGTGCCCAGGCTGATCTTAAACTCACAGGCTCAAATGACCCACCTGCTCTAGCCTCCCGAGTAGCTAGGGTCCCAGGTACCTGCCACATAGCCTAATCTATATGAAAAGACAGTGTGTCATCCACAGAAAGTGCCCAGCCTATAGTCCTCTCTGGGAGCCTCGACGCTTATCACTTCCAACTTGGTCATCATTCTGGCCTTTATCATTCTGACAAACAAAACCAAACCCAAACAACTGTTAGCACAAAAGATGACAAAATCATTTTATTTTATTTTATTTTATTTTTTTTTTTTTGTGGGACTGGGGTTCAAACTCATGACCTTGTACTTGCGAGGCAGTCACTTGTGCCACAGAGCTATCACCCCAGCCCCCTGACAAAATCATTTTAAAAGATAAAATAGGGAGGTTTTTAAAACATAACATAGCATTCTGCTTGTTCATAACTAGAGACAGTAGAAGGCTTCTATCTATTGATTTCCCAGTAGCTGAGGAATTTCTAAGCTGGACGCATTTTTCTCTGGCAAAGTTTTCTAGGAACACCCAGCCCCCATGGTGTGGATGTTGCTTCTGTTTGATGATACCCTACTCTACAGCAAGGGATCCCCAGTGTGCAGGATGTGCTGCCTCCCAGTGGCAAAGGCTTTCCGTGGTACCAATTTGGAAAACCCATAGGCACACATCAGGCCTCCCTAGGTGGAAGGAGAGGGAAACGTAGACAGAAATAGGAAAATCTGGGCTGTATAGCCTAAGAATGAAATGTTTGCTAAATCAAATTAAACTACATGGTGGAAATGGAGGAGAAAGTCCTTAAGGTGACTTCTAAATGAAAATGAAATGTCGGTTAGTAAGTTAAAGAGGTACAATGATACCAAGTGGCAGGCTTGTGTCTCATTAATTTCAAACATAGATTTTTATGTGAGGCTATTTGATTATAATTTGATTATCTGACCCTGTAATTAAAGTTTATTGCCAATTTGGAAGCCCACATGTAAAATGAACTGGTTTTCTTCAAAGCAATATACAATCTTTTGGACTCATTGACTTCTGGTTTTGCATTTAAATGGAAAAGTCAGTTATAACGTGACAAACAGGTTGGGGTTTTGATCATTAATCCTGCTAAAGCAATATTCATAAATTCAATTCTGAATCAGTTGGAATACTTTTCTTTTATTAGTTTCTGTGTTATTAAATGAGATTGTTTCTGACTAATATATTTCTGGACTCAAACTGTAGCTCCGAGCTGTTATTCAAATCAAATAACATGCCCCTTACTTGTGCCTCGCACTAATAAATGCCAACTTGTGATACATTTGCAAGGAGCTGTCACCAATATTAAAGGAGGCAATAATGTTGCAGAGGTCTTGAAGTGAGGCGATTTTTTAAGGGCTCATATTCCTCATTTTTCTTCACATGCACACACACACAAACACACACACACACACACACACACACACACACACACACATACACACACCCCAGATACTCAAATCTTTTAAGTCTTAAAGTTGAAAGCTTGCTTTGATTCCTATAAACATGATTCATCATCTCTTGTGTGGCTAAGTCACTGAAATTAGAAAACTCACAACTTTAGGATACAAAGCAAAAGAAAGTAGAAGTTGATTTCAGAGTAGAATCAAAGTTATAATTAGCCAAGACCAGGCGTGGTGGGACATACCTGTAATCCTAGCACTGAGGAGGCTGAAAACAGGAGGATCACTGTGAGTCCAAGCTGCATAGTGAGACTTTGTACCAAATACTTTAAAAAAAATAATAAAGTCCTGATTAGGAAGGGAAGGTACTGCTTATCTTGAAAAGGGGTTGAGTTCTTTTCCCTAATATTTGAATGAGACGAGCCTGCATCATCTTTGAAATTATATATATATATATATATATAATATATATTATATATATATATTATATATTATATATTATATAATATATATTATATATTATATATATTATATATAATATTATATATTATATATTTTATATATTATATATATTTTATATATTATATATATATATATCATCTAGGGATTCCCAGAGCAAACAGGGGCCTTGGGTACGCTCTCTCATAGTCCCATTGTATAGACAGGGAAATTGAAACCCTAAGAGCAGTCAGTAGGTCAGTTTCATAGCAAATGAGGCAAAACTCAAAAGAAAATCCTCCTCTCACACTCCCAGTGATTTCTTCCTGATACTTTCCCTACCGGACAAAAGGCTCATAAATATTCATCAAACTTCCCAGGAGCTAGAATCAGAAGCCAGTTCCACCCTCTGCCATGTGACCTCCACCTGTCTGGTGGGACATACCCGCCCCCTCTGCTTCCGCGTGTACACTAGACCTGCAGTGTAAAGTGTAGGAGCAGGCGGCTTGTTCAAGTGCTGCACTAAGGTCCAATCAGCATACAATAACTGAATGCTGAAAGCAAAGCACAGTGCCCTTCCTGAGTAATGCTAACAGCAGGGAGGTTGCCAGTGCTACAGGCGACATTTCCCTAGTACCTGGATGTGGGCCTTTAAGAGCACCCTCCAGACCGACCAGTTGTTCGGTCTCCTCTCTATTTGCCGAATCTCATCCTGTCCTGCGTCCCAACAACAACTGTTCCTTTGATGGAACCGCACCGGGTGTTACTAGATTTTCTCCCCGGCTCATAGTCCTGGGCATAAGGATAATGCCTCCTGGCCCAGGAGTGAACTTGGAACTGGAGGAACTGAAAGATCCTGAGTCACTAAATTCTGAGGAGCTTCGATTCCATCTTCTGCTCTCGGGCCTCTCTTCCACTCCACCTGCCTGTGCTGCATCCTGTACTGACCCAGTGGGTGCTTGGCATGGACCTCAGATCTCAAACACTTCCAGCAGCTGGGCACAGCAGAGGCAGGGGCCCTTCTTGTCCATACTATGGAGCAGATGGTACTTTGAACATTCATTTAACATCTGGCAACCTGAAGGTACGTGCACCATCTCACCACCTCCTCCCACCTGCCCTTCAAGGCTCCATTCCCCAGCATGAAGTGAGGAAATAGAGGAGGGAGAGCAGCTCAGAGGCTGTCTTCTCCCCTCCTTTTTGCTCTGCAGCCAGGCAGCTCAGACCCAAGGGGAAGAGGGCTTCTATGGAGAGGGTGGAGCCAGAGTGGGAGGTCACACATGGGTACTACTGAGCCTAAGTCCATTTCATCATGAATCCACACCCTCCAGGACCAGTTGTTGCATTTTACCACGAAAAAGATCTGGACTCCACCTTCCCTACTCAGGATTCAACCAGAGAGCCAGACTTGCTGGCTGCAGCCTAAGAGGTGGATATCCCAGGGGAAGATGAGCAGTCCCAGGTCCATGGGCTTTATTAGAAATGGGTCACCTGCCTGGCATGGTGCCTATTAACAGCTCTTGGTACTCCAGGTCTAGGAAATCTCAGTCTCAGTTGGCCACACCCCAGCCTTCACACCTGTGGCAGTACTGGCCCATGGGTGGCTGGCTGACAGCAGGTCATTGAGAGTATTACAAGAAACAAGGTCTCTGTAGCTGCTTCTGGTTGCTCTGAGGGACTGGGAGTGACTTGGCTCACAGGTGTCGGCGCTGGCTGCCCACTACCACGAGGGGGCGTCTGACAAACAGCAGCTTCCAGGCCTTTCTGACTGTGGAGGGGAGAAAGCCTTCACTCACTCAATTGAGTGTCCCTGTTGTGGAACATTTTCTAGGGGCACTGTATCTGTTTAAATATATGATTCATGTGTTATAAAGCCCTCCCTCTGAAAATGTCCAACTCAGTGGGTTTCAGTATATTCAGAAAGCTGTGCACATAACCCCCACTGCCTACCTCCAGAATTCTCCACCACCCTTAAAATACCCTCTGTCTTTAGAGTGGAGGCCACAGTCAGGGTGGCCCTCACAGGGCGCAGTGGTTATGACAGTGCCACCAGGAGCCATTGCTGTGCACTTGCTGTATGGCAGCTGCTCTGCCCGCTGCACGTGCTTCACAGCAGCGTGTGCACATGGGTGCATTTGTGAAACAGGAACACAGGCTCCATTCGGCCACCACCACACCCAAATCGGTGTGCGCTATTATTGTCCACACTCTACTGAGGGAGCCGAGATGAGGAAAAGAAAGCATGCAGCCGCCACCCTCTGGCTCAGACCCATGTGGCTCAAAGTCCCCTCTCCATTGAGTCTGACAGTCTACCCTGTGGAGTCTGGAAACATCTCCCTCTGCACAGGAGGGCCCATGGTAGCTGATTTTCTTTTTTTCAATTCATTAAGCTTTTTTTCAACTGTGGCAAAATCTACATAATTATCTTTTTGTGTATGTGTGGTGCCTGTGTGAGACTAGACCTCAGGTCTTCACACAGAGCTACTTTCTCAACCCTTTAAGTTATTTCTTCCTTTGAGACAGGGTCTTCTACATTGCTAAATCATCCGGGCTGGGCTCGAACTTGCATTCCTCCTGCCTAAGCAGTGCTGAGATTACAGGCGTGTGCCACCACTCCCAGCTTGAAGGTCTTTAAGTGAACAATTCAGGAACATTAAATGCACGTACAGTGTTACATAGCCATCACTACTGCTCATCACCAGAAATTTTCATCATGCTAAGCTGAAATTCTGCACTCATTAAGCACTAAGTCCCTCCTGGGCCTCCCTCCAGCCCTTGGTAACTGCTATGGTGTACATGTGGTCTGTCCCAAGCATGGCAGGATTGGAGGAGGGCATGAAACCCTTAAGAGGCAGGGCCTAGTGAGGGGTCCTTAGGTCACTGACAGTGCTGCCTTAGGAAGGACTAGGGGGACACTGGCCTCTGAGACTTCTTATCTTGAGATGTGATCACACATTCCCATACTCCAGCATACTTGTGCTGTTGCTGTCCACCGTGAGCTGCCACAACCAAAGGGTCCCCTCACTGGAGCCAATGCTGTGCTGCCTGTACTTGCAGCCTCCAAAGATATGTGCTAAATAAGCCATTTTTCTTCACAAATATCCATCTTGATAATTTATTATAGTAGCCAAAAGTGAGCTAGGACTAGTATTTGGTTATTGTAGGTACCTTGTAAGTGCAATCATACAGTATCTACTTTTGTGTGTTTGACTTATTTCTCTTAGTATACTCTCCAGTTTCCTCATTTCATTGCACATATCAGAATTCTGTTTCTTTTGTGGTTGCATAAGTGTATGAATATACAATGTTCTGTTTAGGCTTTCACCTGTCAATGGACATTCAGATTCTTTGGCAATTTGCCTACTGTGTATATATGTGTACTGACATGAGTACTTGTTTTGATTTCTTTCTGAATTTTTTGACTTTGAGGTATGTGGGGGATGTGATATTTTATTTTGTGATATTGGGGGTTAAGCTCAGGGCCTTGCTATATCCCCAGACTCTTTTTACTTTTTTTTTTTTTTTTTTTTTTTTAAGACAGGGTCCCACTATGCATTTAAGCTGGCCTTCTGCTCATTTTTGTAGCCTTCAGGCTGGTCTTGAACTCACAGTGATCCTCCTGTTTCAACTTCCAGGGTGCTGGGATTACAGGTGTGCACCATCACACCTGGAGTTCTGGGGCTGGCATAGCATGCAAGGCCAGGGATCGAACTGGGGTCCTCATGCTTGCCAGGTCAATGCTTATGCCTCTGAGCTATCTCCCCAGCCCCTTTTCATTTTGAAACACTTCCCTAAATTGCTAAGTTACTCAGGCTGGGCTTGAATTTGTGATCCTTCAGCCTCAGCCTGCCTGAGTCCTGGCATTACAGGCTTGCACCACCATACCCAGCCCCTGTTTTTCAGTGCTCTTAGACATAGCTACTTAGGGGCAGAATCACAACATATGGTAATTCTATGGCTGACAGTTTTGAAGCACCCCATACAGTTTTCAGCTATAGCTGCACCGTTTGACATTCCCATCAGCAGTGTGTGGGAGTCCAATTTTCCCATATCCTTGTCAACATTCATTTTTCATTTTTTAATCACAGCCATGCTGGGTGTGAAGTAGTATTTTGGGATTTTGATTTGCATTTCCTCAGTGAGTAGTGGTATTGAGCATACAGCTTTTCATGTAGCTGACTTATGTTGAGGTCACAAAATGGAGAAGAGGTGTATCTTTGAGTGGACAAGGGGTTATCTGGTACAAAGGGGATTAATCTGCTGAAGAGCAATGCTTACCTCCTTATCTATGAATTTCCTGACCCAGTGTCCTCAGCCTGCTGCCCATAAGAATCACAGGGAAAACCGAAAACAGTGGAGGAAGCAGCACTCCCGAGCTTTCCCAGGAGGAATTCAGAAATGGCCGAGTGGCTTCTGGAAGGCCAGGGCTGGGAACCAATGCAGCACACAGACTCGCTGGGATGCAGCTCCCAGTACCCGTCCAGACCCTGCCCAGCAGGTCTGCCAAGCTTTGTTGTTGTGTAACAGCTATCCCACACAAGTCACCTATTTACACAGAACATTGGCAATTTTTATTTTTTATTTATTTATTTTTAAACTTTATATATTTTATGACTGACTCAGACTGCCCTGAGGGTGGGGGCTGGCGCAGCATGTGGTGCTGGGGATCGAACTGTGGTCCCTGTGGTTGCCTAAGCAGGCACTTTAGACCACTGAGCTATCTTGCCAGCTGGCAATTTTTATTATATTTAGAGTTTTTCAGCCATCACCATAGTCATTTTTTAGCCTTTTCAGCACTTCAGAGGGAAACCCCATGCTCTTTCACCACCACCCCCAGCCCCATCCTCTTCAGAGTCACAGGAACAGGACCAAAAAACATCAGCCAGCCAGGCCCTGAAGGTGGCTGCTTGACCACACCCCACACCTCCCTGTGGCCTGGTCGTCATAGAGCTGCAGAGCTTTGTAGGGGGTCAGAAGGGCCATCTTGTAGGAATGCAAAAAGATGGCTAAAGCAAGAGCCACCCAGCTGTCAGCTTAGTCAAGGGGGAAGTAAAAGAACCAATTCCTAAATTATTATAATGGGTGCCAAAGTGCAGAGCCCTACCAGTATAACACAGGAAATGATTTTAGGGAGCACATGGGGGGGGGCGCTCAAATAACACTAAATCACCAAAGGACAAAGCTATTCTCTTTTCAATTACCTTTTAAGCCTTTGGATAAAACAAGAAGAACATCTCAACTTGGTGCTAATAGGTCTTTAATACCTGTCTTCAATCATACCTCCTTAAAAAAATGCTCACAGAAACTCAAGTCTCCAACACCAACAATATGGAACCAGAAACTAGCAACATAGCTTTGCTTTCATTGAATACAGTTGTCTTCTAGTCCGCTAGTTTTGCTGTCCCTCCCCCACAACCATTGTGATACAAAGTTTATTTTAAGATTAACATATTACAGTCTAAGTTTTAAAATGTGAACTTATTTGGAGGAAAAGATGGAGTTAGCAGCAGAGCAGGTGGCACACAGATGTGGCAGGAAGGGGTCAGGTGGCATCCAAATGTCCCTGAGAAGCACACATGGTAGACTGCAGGGTCTGCAGGAACCTCTGGCTTGTCTGCCATCAAATCACAGAATGAGGCTGTGGATTTGTGGGTGGAATAAACTTTAGAAATGGGGTCTTAGGTACTTTGGCCAGAGGAGGGAAACTGAGGCACAATATTGAGAGCCTATGGGTGTCACCAGGGGAGCAAGCCCTGGGCTCTGTGGCTGTGCATCCTCTGCAGGGCGTCTTGTCACATATCCTAGCAGGCATGTCATGGGGCACTTCACCATTCCCAGCTGACTCATGAGATGGTACATTTTGCTCCCAGTAATGTGAATAATGAGCAGCATGGGGTCCCTTGGCTCTGTCTGTCTGACTTAGAAGAGCTCCAGGGATGCGCTCATTTGTGGAGAGTCACAGATATTTCTTTCTCTCCAGTGAGCCAGCAACCTAGTTGCAATTTCTACAAGGAGCTATGGTGCTGCTTCTCAAGTTTTCTTTCTAGCCTTTTTAAAATTCAGCTTTGCAGAGCTGAGGGTGGAATCCAGGGCCACATGCATGCTAGGTGTGTAGTCTACCACCCAGTGAGACTCCCAGCCCCAAGATTTCCTTCCATATAAGTGGTAGCATTTAACGTCCTGCCCATAGTATATTTAAGGATAACTTGTCGAGCAACCACAGGCCACCAGCTAGGTGTGATGGTGCAGGCCTGTAATGCCAGCACTCGGAACACTGAGGCAGGGAGATTGGTGCAAGTTTGAGGCCAGTCTAGGTAATATAGTGAGTTCAAGGCCATCCTGAATTACATAGTGAGATCCTGTCTCAAAAAAAAAAAAAAAAAAAAAAAAAAAAGGAGCACAAAGCCTAGCTTTTTTTCTCTCTCTCTCCTTCCGCAGCACAGAGATGAACCACAAAGGGCTTTTTCATGGTAGGTGTATTAGTTACTTTTTACTCATTGCTGGGACAAATGCCTGACACTCAACATGAAGGAAGGAAAGGTTTATTTAGCTCACAGTTTGTGGAGGTTTCAGTCCATATTCGGCTGGCCCAAGGCTGAGTGGAACAGGGCAGAGGGCATCCAGTTCATGGCGGCGGAAGAGCAACAAAATGGTCACAGAGGCAGCCAACCAAACATGGCAGCAGAGCAACAGCTACAGCTTTAGTCTATCTCTCTGTCTCTCTTTATGTTACATTCAGTCTCTCTGCCTTAGCTCCTGCCTTAGGCTACACCCATAATCCCAGAAGTACTTCGACCCATAATCCCATCAGTACTGAAACACATAAATAATCCCAGGGATCGTGAATCAAGTCTCAATCTACGGAAGTCCCTGCCCAGTGACTACATGAGGCTTTTGGGGGGACAACTAGAAATAAACCATAACAGTAGGCAAGCTCTCTACCACTAGGCTACATCCCTACCCACAAGCTGTGGTTTTTGTCACTTGTCAGAAAGCATCTGAAATTCCCTGCATTACTGCACAAATCAGCAATTTTTTATTTTATTTTATTTTTATGTATTACTGGGAATTAAACCTATGGCTTTTTATTTTTTATTTCAAGACAGGTTCTAACTATGTCGCTCAGTTGCCCAGGTTGGATTAGACGTACATGGTTCCTGCCTCAGTCCCCGCAGAGGGCTGGTATTACAAGTGTGCACCTCCACAAGCAATTCCTTTAATTTCCCAGTGCTCTGTACACCTTGCTTACCCATTCACCAGTTCAGAAACATTTAAGTTTTCCTTGATTTGGGGGGAATCATGAAAAAATCCATGCCATGGATTAATATTTAACCGCACATTTGTTCTAACATAAAGCTGATCTTTCTCACTGGGACTCTAAGCTTGTCTGAGCTGCCTGGTCCTTGGTCCTCGTACTTCACAGAAGGGCATACAGCCCCTCTTGGCGTGGTCCCCAGTTCCCTTTGGCTGTCCCCAGCCCTTTCCCTGGCTGGCTTGGTTCTCATGTCACCTCCTCAGGCCTGTCCCTGACACCACTGTCCAGAGTCCCCCATTAGATGCTCACTCTCTCCTTACCATGTGTCTGTCCTCAAAGCGCCTAGGACCATGGGAAGTATTCTGTTCTTTCTCCTCTTTCCTCTCCAAGGAGGTAAATCCCAGGAGGAGAAGCCTTGTCTGGTTTGCCAGAATCTTAGCAGGTAAGCAGTACCTACAGGTGTTTTCTGGTGGAGCATAGGCTTAGAAAAGTAGCTGAGGCTCAGCTTCCCTAAGTCATGAGTGCTGGGTTACAAAGCTGGTGCTGTGCTTAGCCAGCGGGAAAATTGTGTTGAAAAGGGTACCTTGGGAAAAAAAAAACAAAACAAAACAAAAAAAAAAACAGCCTGTTCATTCAAAATAAAGCTTTGGTTATGGCAGGCCATAAAGCAAGGATTAGGATACACAGATCTCACAGACACTGAAAATTCTAAATTGTGGTTTTCAGTTTGTAAGAACACATAAAAATGGCACTTAACATTTAAAATGTATCGGACTGATTTTATCCCTCAAAACATCATAGAATTTAGGGGATACATATTTCTTCCTCTCAGACCAATATTTCAAGTTAAATAGGGAATAATGTGATCGTTGTGTAAATTCTTCAACAGATGGGTGTAAAGCATACTGACGAGCGTACCTCTCACTAGCAGCAGTGGAATATGCAGAAAGGAATCGTGAAGAGCTCGTGTTGCCCCGCTGAATCAGTGTGAGTTGCAAATTTATTTTAAGTGATGGGCTCCTGAAACACGATGCTACAACAACAACGAATGAAAGTGAGGACATTTTATTCAAAGAATAACAGACAAATCTGACATCGCTTAATTTGTTTCTCAGGTTTCTGTCCGTTAACAAATTCATCAAAGAAAGCACAGAACGTGTTTTGGAGGCGTTTGATAGGTGGAGTCTTAATGTTAACCGCATTCCCTGCAGCTATCACCGGAATAGGTCAGAGGAAGGCACCCAAGACCAGCTCACCCGGCGGCTGGACCTCCAAGAGCTCCCTGCTGGGTTGGGGCTGGGGAGGAGCGGGGAGAGAAAGGGCCCTTTCCGAGCTCCAGAAACTCGGTCTGAGGGAGCAGAGGTGGCAACTGTGGTGGGGAGGACAGTCCCAACCTGCCCCCTGGTGGCAGGGACCTCCGAGCCGTGCGAGGCGGTTTTCTTTCCAGTCTCTGAGGTTTTCTCTTTAATCCGAGTATTGCTCACGAAGGCGTCGGGAGCGAGGCCTCTCGGCCACATCCGCAGAGCTCTGAGTGGCTCTGGAGGAAGCAGCCGGTGACAGTCTCTAAGAGCGGGCGGCGGAGCAGAAAAGGAAGGCCCAGGATGGGAGCGCAAGGCCGGGCAGAACGACCCCTTGCGTGCTAGGAGACGTCGGGAGGGAAGCTGTTTGTCTCGTCCCCTACTTTCTTTGGTCTTTTAAATGTGAGTCTCTCCGGTGGCTGGAGGGACCCGGCTTCCTCGGGAAGCGCGGAAGGCCACAGTGTTCGCAGATGGAACTCTGGGAAAGAATTACGGGCAGTCGGTGAGAGCCACAGTTTGATTTTTGCGTGGGAAGTCAGACTTGCTCAAAGATTTTCTTGATATCTAAAAATTTCCTCAGCATATAAAGAGCAGCACTTGGAAGCCTCAGGCTCCCAGGGAGCAGAGAATATCCCCATGTCCTCCAGGGTCTGGAGCATATTGCTCTGTGGCACAATCTGATACAAGAGTGGCTTTCAGACCTGTCATTCCCTGACGATAGTAAGACCTGTGGCCAAAATGCACACGTGCAAATGCACAAAGCGGATTTTGGAAAACAATTCTTAGCCTTGTTAGATATGCCGCCGTTTCGTTTTGAAAGTGGGTTACTTCTTTATTAATGCAGGTCATGACCCATTAATGTTATTTTCTCCCCCAGGATTGGGGCGTGACTCACAATTTGGAAGCCACTGAGGCAGAGGTCATGACCTTGGCAGAGGCAGAAGGGAAGGGTGGCAGTTGGGCCTGTGTCCCGACCTTCTGTCCATCTCTCAGCCTAGAGAGAAAGCTGCAACAAAAAATGGTGAAGGGGGCCAAGAAGGAGGCGTTCCTGCCCCAGCCTCCTTCTGACCCTCAAAAGAGATGTCCCTGCCTCTTTATCCACCTGACATTTCACAAGGAGAGGCTGAGCCATTCCGGCAGTGTGGCCTGTGCCATGGGCGGCCAGGTCAAGAATCCACCTCTTTAGAGGACTACGGAGGTGAGCAGTGGTGAGCGGAGCCCATGCTAAGGGGGCCCAGACACTCAGGACCATGCGGTGCCCCACTCACATGCCACTGGGCCGTGCAGCTGACTGGGCAGGTGGAAGACAGAAATCAGAGCCCAGTTCCTTTCCCCAAAGAGGCAAGAAGTTACCAGGATGTTCTTAGAAACACAGTGTTAGGTTAGACTTCATCTAGCCTTTTTCTCCCCTCTTTTTTTTTTTTTTTTTTTTTTTTAATGCCAATTGAAGGTACAGGAAGACTTGCTCAGTTCTAGATAAACTGAGTGGGGCAGGGGAGTTTCCATGCCCTGAGGAGGTGCACACAGCAGCAACCGGGTGAAAGTGAATTTCCCCCTGTGCTGCTGGGGGGCCCTACTGGGCAGCCAATGGAGAACTCTAGCTGTCACCATGATTCCCCCAGGGATGAGGACAGATTATCTGGTAAGCCATTTTCCTGTTGCATGGTGTTTGCCATTGTTCATGGAGTGTGCCTCCACAGCCAACTGCAGGCCACCAGTGAACGGCAAAACTGAATGTGACAGGACCTCACCATGAGTGGCCCCAGGCCACCCAACTCTCACAGCCGGACTTAAGTGATGGGTCCTGAAGGCCACGCACACTTTCTGGCACTGGAGACGCTCCTCTTGAGCTACCAGTTTAGTTGTGGGAACCACTCTTTACCCTTCGTGGGGACCACCAGACCTTACTGGGCCCCATTTTCTTCTCTGAGCCTCTCTTCCAGAAAAACGTTTGGGACCCGACCACCCTGGACACGATCCTTTGTCTGAGCCAGTCCGATGACAGAATCAGAGCAAACCACCCCCTGGAGGGAGCTCCGTGGGTCATTGTGGCCGGTTCCCAGCCTCTGGGTAGGACTCCCCTAAATCATGCTAGACAGAGCCTTCCCCAGTACTGGGCCCTTCGCTCCGAGCGCCCCAGCAGCCCAATACTAAGTTTTGTGCTGACGCCGCCCAATGTGGCAGCGCTCGGTCCGCCAGCTCATAAGGGAATCATTAGTGAAATACAGCAGTGTACGAGGGCCCGAAGGCCTGTGGCAATTAATCACCTTCCTCACTGGCAGCCCCAGCTGTCTCAGATGCAGCCATCCTGAGGTAGCCCTTTAATTGTCCCTGGAGAGGGCAGGTGGGTGACGTGAATCGGCAATCCTCCCAAATAAAATTTAAAAAAAAATATATTTTTAGAGTATTCAAAGATTTCTCACTTACTTTCCAGAGTCTGTTATTGATATAAAGGTTGAAGCTCAGGCAGCTTAACTGTTATGTGGAATGACCTTTAGTTTTAATATTAATATATTATCGTAAAGTCTATGTGAATCATGAATGCAATTTTGGTATTCATATCAAATGCCACACGCCGAACCCATCGCAACTTCCCCCCTCTTCCTGGCCCTCCACTGGGCTGCAAACTGGGTGAATTAATATGCGGCATATTCCTCTCCTCTTTATTTACTTAGAGAGGGTGGCCAGGCAACTTTATCAAGAGTAACATTATCAAGAGCTTTCCCGCAAGCTTCTTCATCATATTCGCATCCGAGTCTGCTCGACACTTGTCAGTGTCAATCAAATCGCAATAATACGCAGATGATTTGCTCATTTGGTTTAATAAAATCTTTCTGCTTATTTGCGCTGCCTCCATTACACCACATAATTGCTGTGCCGCGGAGGTGAAAGGCAGCCAGTTGCCTGGGGGATAAGAGGAGACGATTGCTATATGAAGGATTTGTTTCTTTGCCTCTGTCTCTCCCCAGTCACTCATATTCCTAAAATTAATATTGTATTTGAATCCAGCCCTGCTATTCTTATGCAGGCTAACATTGTTATTACTTATTATTTGGATGTGAAGTCATTTATTTTTAGTTTTATGTCCAAGCTGTCAAGCTAAATTTCATTGTGAACTGCCACATACAATTTTTAACTGCCATTTAAAACGAGATTCAAACTCTAAATTATGGAGTGAGCTTGTTCAAAGGGCCAGCCTGACAGGAAGTGCAGCAAGAAGCCCCGATTTCCCTGGAAATCAAAGGGGCTCCCGGTGATTATTTCAGTGGGAAGAAGAGCACACGGCCTCAGTACTTCCTAATCATCTTGATGGTGGCCAGACACCCAGGTGGGCACGTGTGTGGGGGGGAGGGGGGGAGTGTACAGGTGGCCGCAGAGCCCGGGGCTACCCTCAGAGCCCAGCCCACACCTGCGCTGGCACCCGGGCTGCAGCTCGGAGGGAGCCATCAAGCACGACAGGTAGGGCAGTGTCTGTGGGCCTCAGCCAGGGATGCCAGCCCCAGGAGCAGCCAGGCGGGTAGGCGCCCATGGCGCTTGTGAGAGGCAGTGGCCACAGAGATAGCAGAATTAGCTTTAATGTTGTTTGTAGGTGCACTTTGGTGCCTCCACAAAGGAAGTACGAGACCTTTGCTTGGCATTGTTCACCCATGGGGGAATTGCCCCCACCCCGTGTCCCTAACTCCTTAGCAACAGCCTGGTTGGGTAGGCAGCAGTGAACCCAGAGGCCACAGCTTCTCACCTGAGGCTGTTCACAAGGGCAGCTGCCCATTCAGCTCATTTGCTTGTTTGTTCATTTTGAGACAGGGTCTTGATAAATGGCCCATGATGGCCTCGAACTCATCAGCCTCCTGGGTACTGGGTTAGTCAGGCTCAAGGAGCTGCAAGATCACGGCTGGCATGAGCCAGTCCTATACGTGAAAACTGAAGTGTGGGGACTCCTGGAGGCTGCATGATGAAGGCTGTGGAAGCAGCTGGTTTAGGCCAGCCGAAGGGAAAAGGGAGGGCCTGGTGTGATGCTGCAGGTCCCCACTGTCCCAAGCCTTTAGCGTTCAGGGGATCACATGCCGGGTGCTCGCCTCAGCTGTGGAATAGTTTACCAGCGAGCTCAGAACCCAGCATGTTATCAGCAGAGAGGGTGGGGCTCTGGGTAGCCTGGAAGATGCCTCTCCTTTCCTTCTCTCTGTGCTTCCCTCTCTGCTTCTCCAGGCAGGCAGAATGTGACCTTTCATTGCTACCTCAGACCCCTATGCTTTAAGTTGCTGGTGTTGGTATTGTGTCCCTGAAAGAGGAAGTGACAGACTCTTGTACAGATGATACCCAGACAATGACCCCCTGCTGTGGGGTCATTCTGCCTGCAGCACCCTCACACCAGAATCCAGCCTTCAGATTCACCTTGAGGACCTAGGCTTTCTTTACCCTACGAAGGCCAGGGTTCAAGGAGGCCAGGAACAGGCCAAGGAGGGCTCCTGTCATCACCCCAGTCCAGGATGTGGTAAGGTTTGCAGCCAGACCCAGGACTGAATACAGGTGCTCTCCATGCCCCTGTTAGAAAGTGTCAGTGCTTAGAAGGTCCCGAGGACGCTGCATCCTGTGCCCCACTGGTCCTGCTAAGCTAGACCTTCCAGACGGACCCATAGCCATGCCCACTTTAACACGGGTTGCCAGGTTTCAAGCCCAGGTCACAAGGCAAAAGAGGGAGTAGCTGGGCAGGAGGGTGCACACTTGTCATCCCGGCCCTCCAGCCCTCAGGAGGCTGAGGCACAAGACCACCGCAAGGCTGAACCCAGCTTAGGCTACATGGTGAGTTCAAGACCCACCTGGGCTGCATAGTGAGATCTGTCTCAAAAGATAGAGAGAGAGAGAGGGAACATTAGTATCCCCCCTCTTCTTCCTTTTGGAGTTAGAGCATTAGTATCCTCCTCCCTGCTTTTTCCATACATTCTGAAATTAGAAGGGCCTTTTTTTTTTTTTTGGTGCAAGGCCTCACCACATAGCTCAGACTTATAGTGGTCCTCCTGTTTTCTGTTTCCCTAGTGCTGGGATTACCACCATGCCCAGACTCCATCACCAGCACAGCACTCCCAGGGGCAGGGCCAGTGTGGCAGGAGGGCCCAAGGATCAAACCCTGGCCCCTGCACTTGCCTAAGCAAGTGCTTAGTCCACTGAGCTATCTTACCAGCCCTAGATGGGCCTTAATTCTAAGCCAACGTTGGTGGGACAGACCTATAATTCCAGCAGGCTGGGAAGCTGAGGTAGGAAGATTGCAAATTCAAGCTTAGGTAAGTTAGTACTTAGGGAGACCATGTCTCAAAATTAAAAACTAAACCAGGCTAGGGATATAGGGTTCAATCCCAAATGCCACCAAAAAAAAAGAGAAGAAGGAAAGAAAGAAGGAAAGAAAGAAAGAAAGGAAGAAAGAAGTTAAAGAGTCTTAATTCTAAACCATACATACTGTCTTGGGCACCAGCTTGAGTTGATGAATGCCATGGAACCTGCCACATGTCTGGGAAAGGCTGCCAGGGTCTCCCTGGCCCTGTGACAGGGAGCCAGTGATGTCTTTGCTCCCCTGATCAGGCATAGCAAAGCGATTGGTGACCTTTGCCCAGATGGCCTTTGCCCAGGTTTCCTGAGGTGGGGTGGGCATCCCTCAGAGGAGCTCATAGTGCAGGCCCTGGGTGTGGCTCAGGCAGGGCTTCTGGGTGGTTCCACCAACCTGAAGAAGTGCCTGAGGAGCTCTCCTGAGAGCTGACTCATGTGCAAGCCTCCTGTCATCAGGATATGCTACATGCACCCCTCCCCCATTGCCCACTAATAAAAAATAAATACAAATGTCTGTCAGTGGGTTTTTGTATCTTCCAAGCTGCACAACCACCATCACTATGGTCAATTTGAAAATGTTTTTCCTGGCCTCAAAACCTCTCATACCTTTAGCTAACTCACCCCCTGAGCCCCTCGCTATAGACAGCCATCAGCTTATTTTCTGTTCCCACAGAAAATTTTCTTGCCCATGGTGGACAACTCAGAGAACTTGCCTTCTGTGTGGCCTTGGGGACTAGCTCCTTCCTCTTAGCGTAAGCTTCCCTGGGCAGCCTGCATCAGAGCAGCCACTGGGTGGCTCCCGCCCTTGCTGTGAACTATGGCTGCAAGGTGCACTCTTTGTGTACAGGTTTGTGACCAATTCTTTTGGACATTTATCTAGAAGTGGCATCGCTGGATATGTAGCTGCCAACTTTTGATCAATGCTCAACAAGAATTTTGCTTCAGGGGCTCATGTGTCAGTGTCAGTTGTTCCCTCTGTGCTAGATGAGGCCCACAGCTGACCACACTGCATCAGCTATGTTTTGCTAATGGATTTGCATAAAGACTGAGAGGGTTCACCCTGGAACAGCACATCATTTTGGGTGAAAAAGAGTCTCTGCTGTGCTGTGCACTGTGGTGTACACCTCTAATCCCAGCACTGTACAGACTGAGGCAGGAGGATTGCAAATTTGAAACCAGCCTGTGGACTTTAGAGAAATCCTCACACACACACACACACACACACACACACACACACATGCATGCATGCACACACACGCACATGCACACATATAAATAAATAAGTAAATAAAAAAAAAGGGCTGAGGGGGGCCAGCGAGATAGCTCAGGAAACTAAGCCCCTGCTTAGGCAAGTGCAGGGATGGAGTTTCAATCCCCTGCACCACATGCCTCACTGGCCCCACCCCTAGGTGTGCTGAGACAGCCCCCAAGAATGGGTGTGGTGGCACATGCCTGTAATCCTAGTGCTGAGGAGGCAGAGACAGGAGTCTGAGCTGTGTAGTGAAACCTTGTACCAAGTACATTTTTTAAAAAGGAGCTGAGGATGTAGCTCCGTGCTTAGAACACTGATCATGAAACTCGTAGGGACTGAGCACCCAAACTGCAACCCTAAACCCATCTATTTATTGCAAAGTGCCAACACTGCAATGAAACCTGAATACTGAAATTTTAGTTTAGAAAAAAGAACTCATACATTAACATCCTTTGTCTTTAAGGAAAAACACAACAGAGTTTCAATGATACAAAACAGTTTTTTGTTTGGTTTTTTTTGGTGGTACCAGGGATCAAACTCAGGACCTTACCACTTACTAGGCAAGTGCTTATTCCACCAAGCTATCTTCCTGGTCCCTGAAACAGCTTTCTGTCACAAAGTAAAAGCTCGCATGTGGGGCTGGTGAGATGGCTCAGCAATCTAAAGTATCTGCTTAAGCAAGCTTAGGCAACCACAAGGACCAAGGTTTGATCCCTGGCACCACATGCTACGCCAACCCCACCCCCAGAGCAGGCTGAGCCAGCCATAATACTGAAAAAGAAAAAAGCTCACATTTGACTTGCCTTTGTGTTGTGCTGCTCTCTGATACTTGGCGGCTGGGGCACTGCCCCGGTGACATCACTCATGTGCTGACAGAGGCTGTGCACGCTGCACACATGGCATAGCTTCAGCACCACTGCCTTAACAAGTACATGAGTGAGGACTTCATTGTTTGAAGACATGTTTAGTTCTTTTGCTTTTAAAAGTTAGGAAGTTTGTTTTTTGAAAACAGAAACCTAAAAAAATTTATTTTAATTAAAAAAAAAAGTAACCTAACCTTCCTCCAAAACCCAAAAATCCAGGCAACAGTAACTCCTGTCAGTCCCTGGTACCAGATGGGACCAGAGATTGTCGCCTGGGGCTGGGCCTGTTCCTTGCCCAGCTGCGACTGCCTATACCTCATCTCTGTGTCATTCCTAAGCCAGATCCTAGGGTAACCCTAGGGCAACACCAAGACAGGGCAGGAGTTGCAGTCCTGGGACAGGGCCAGCTATGTGTGGACAGGCCATGTCTGGAGACTGGTGTACAGAGAGTGACAGGGACTGAGTGCACAGCAGGCAGGGCTGTCTGAGAGCCACCCTGTGGCTGCCTGGTGCACCCCAAAAGCCTCTATGGCGCTCCTGCTGCACACATGGTTGCCTACCACAGGAGCAGCCCCCTGCCAGGTGCAACACTTTCCAGTGGGGAGAGGGCGCCACACAAGGTAAAGAAGCAAACACATGGTCTGCTTGGTTGAGACAGGCTACAGGAGAGAGAAGCGTGGGTGGAGCTGGGCAGTGTAGGAGGCTGCTGAGCCAAGAGCAGACAGAGGTGAGGAAGTGAACCACACAGCTGTCTGCAAGGCAGAGGGGATGGCGAGGCCAGGCCTTGCACTTAGTATATTCGAGGAAGAACATGGAGACACTGGTGGCCAAAAACACACAAGGGAGCTTGAGGGGAGATCCCAAGCATTGCAGCTTTTTCTCATGAGATAGGAAACACCAGGACTACAAACAGATTTTCCTGCTGCAGATTAGGTTTTCACAGTCTTATTGACCGAGTTTACAGAACAAATGTGAGACCAATCAAGAGGCGCAACTGCACCTGGGTGGGCAAGGCGAGCAGAGAAGACTGGGATGGAGGGGCCAGGTGCTGAGCAGAGGCGGCACTGGAGGCAGCTGAAGGTAGGGCGACCTGCACCTGCTGGCCAACTGAGTGTATGCTGAGATGGTGGCGGTGCAATTAGAGACCAGAGCAACTGGAAGGGTGACATTGCCATTTAAAACAGGGAGCCGCAGCCAAAATCTGAGATGAAGCACCTGAGGGAGGAGGTTGGATGAGCAATTGGTGATGAGAGCCATCAGCGTACAGTCTGTGTCTCAGGCAGACAGGAAAGAAGCCCCTGAACCCTGGGGTCACCAGCACGGAGGCCAGGGACTTGCGGAGACTCGGCAGCACCTGTGTTAGAAGGTGCTCCTCCATCAAACTGCTGCTGTGGTTTGCCATTACTGTTCAACCTAGGCCTCAGGCATACTAGAGAAGTGTGTGCCACGGCGCTAGGCCCTCAGCCCTTTCCGGATTTTTAGTTAGAGACAGGATCTTAGCAAGATGCTCAGGCTGGCCTCAAACTTGTGATCCTTCTGCCTCAGCCTCGCAAGTGGCGTGGATTACAGATGTATCACCATGCTAGGCTCAGATGTTCTGTTAAGGAGGAAAGTTGAGGAAAGAAATGTTCTTCTAACTTATTGACATGACTAAACTAAAATACGTGCTTGACATGACAGTATCAGATCTAGAGCTTAAACTTTTAAAGTTATTTATTTTGTATAGGAGGTAAATTAATAATATCATTCAAAACCATATGATGCAGTAATTAATATTTTATTCTTGTCTCGAAACCACCTGGCTCCTTACCCAGGGTCACTCAGGCCTTGAGTTTCTGGTCTGTCCCTCTAGAGGTGCTCTCTGTCTATACTTACACATCCCCTGATGACTGGCACACAGTCTGAAAAAGGAATCATTAGGTGATTTCACCAATGTACAGAAATCCTAGTGTGCACACACCCAAGCCTAGGTGGTCTGGGGCAGGCACTTGCTGTATCTGCAGCACTAGATACACAGGGAACCTGAGCTCTGTGAAGCTGTCGTTAGTGTACCAGGGTTAGCTACATCACAGTAAGCTATTTTTATATAATCGTGCCCTAACACAGTGAAAGCATAGTTTACATAGTATGTAAAAGGCAACATAGTTGCTTATCATCGTTTGCAAGTATTACATTTACGGATGTAATTGAATGTGTCATGCTTTTATAGGAGTGGCAGCTCAGCGGTGTGTTCCTACTGTGTCTCCACAAACCCCAAAACAAGGCGCTGTGTTACAGTGTTTCAGAGGCTATCACAACGTGGACAAGAGGAAGTTTGCCTACCTGGTAATCGTGTGGGCAGCCAAGTGCATGTGGGCCATCACGACTGAATTACTGTGTGCTACATAACTATGAGTGTGGGTGCGCCTCTTTACTGGTTTTTGCACAGTGGACAGAGGGTAGCATACCCATACTGTTCAACTTTCTTTTTTCAGTGCTGGCGATAGGACACAAGGACCTTCCCACTGAACTGCATCTCCTGTCCTTTTTCATGTTTCATTTTGAGACAGGTTCTTGCAAGGCTACTAAGCTGGCCAGGCAGGGCTTAAGTTTGTGATGGTCCTACCTCAGGCTCCCAGCATGCATTGCCATGCCTGACTTATTTGACTTACCTTGATTATCATTCCACCATAGTCCTGAAAAACTTCTTCATTCTCTTTTTCCTGTGTTTGGTTCCTCGGATGCGCTGAAATTCTTCTATCAGTCAGCCAAGGGACATTTGCATTGTTTCCAATCTTTTGCAGTAATTAATGATGCTGTACACCTATCTGCATATAAATATTCTGGCTACATTGCTATAAGTGGAATTGTTTGGTTAGAGTGTGTGATCTTGAATTTTTTAATAGATATCACCAAGGAGGTACTATTTAAGCTCCTGCCATTTAAAATGTGCTTGTTTTCATACATTTTCCAGTTTTTCTTTGTCTTTTCTACCTGGGAATTTTTTAAAAATTGTATTGGCACAGGGTCTCATTACACAATTCAGACTCACAGCAATCCTCCTGTTTTCAGCCTCCCCAGCACTGGGATTACAGGCATGTGCCACCATGCGCCACCATGTGCCACCATGCCTAGTCTGGGTGGCCAGCTCAGCATGTCCAGGGGTGCAGCCAGCATGATACATGGTATGGGGGGATTGAACTGGTCCTTGTCCTTGACCTTGCCTAAGCAGGTGCTTAGTCTACTGAACTATCTCACAGGCCCTACCTGTGCATTTTGGACCCTGCAGTTGTAGTTTGCTTCTACTCCTCAGGTGAGGCTGCCTCCATGGTGGATGCTGAGCAGAAGGGCAGTCTGAACCACCTTTGCATTTCATGCTCCTTTCTCCACTAAGCTTCGTTCAATGCCTGTACTCCTCTGGCCCTCAAAGGACTTAGTACAGGGGAGCCATTCCTTACAAGTGAAGCCTTTGAAACACAAAGGACCCTGTGGTTACCTAAGTTTGCCTAAGCAGGCGCTTTAGACTGCTGAGTTATCTCACCAGCACCTGTTTTCATCTTTTTTTTTTTTTCTTTTTTTGCAGAACCAGGGATTGAACTCAGGACTTGGCACTTGTCAGACAGGTACTTGTGCCCCTGAGCTATCTCCCCGGCCCCCTTTCATCTTAATTGTAATTACTATCCTCTCAGCACATTTTCAAGCATGTAGCATCCCCCAATTGTGGACCTTCTTGAGTTCCTCTGCTGCCCAGGCAGTGTTGCCACGTTCAGCAGAGAGCAGCGTGTCATTTCCCACCTGCCTTTTCTGCTAGGGCACTTGCCACAGCCTTAGGTCTTAATTTTAGTTCGGCAATGAGCTGGATCTTTTGTTGAGGCTGATTTATTCCAGGGCCAAGGGCAGCTTCTCTTGAACTTCTCACCCTGTTGAGTGGAGAAAGTCAAGAGCAGGAAAGAAACCACTCTGCTTTGCCCTGCAGTTTTGTTTCTCAGCAGCACAGGGCACCACAACCCACTGTTCCCCCACCATGTGTGTGCTCCTGAGGCCGGAGGCTCGGGTGCCTGGCTCTTCCAAGCCTCCACCATGGCCTCTGTGGCCAGCATGCCACTGGTCTCTTTTTCCATCTCCATGTTTCATTCAAGGTGTGAGTGTGTGCGTGTGTGTGTGTGTGTGTGTGTGTGTGTGTGTGTGTGTGTGTGTGTGAAAAGTGTATACAATTTTACCATGTCTCGCCAGCCTTAAAATTCTGAAATGACTTTGGTCTTTGTTGGTCAGCAAATAAATTAATTTTCACTTGAAGAAACAGCATTTTTAATGCTTTTCATTCTGGCTGGGCTTCATCCCACGGTCCAATTACTGAGGTAACTATCATCGGCCAGAGCTATAGATCAGAAATTGTTTACTAGACTTGCAGGCATCGATTTATTCAAGCTGTCTGACACAGCTGATCATATTTTATTTTCCGAGATCTTTTCTCTCAAATAGGTTTCTCAGAAAGTTTTTAATACTTGTTTATTTACCTGGCTAATCCATTTATCTTCAGTTCCACCTGTAAAGTCGAGAGAATCCCTGGGGTGCTCAGCAAAAGGAGAGAGATAGAGGCGTGGTATGTGCCTCTCACTGCCTACCCGGGCACACTGCACTCTTCCCCCACCCCCAGGGGCAGCTAGTTAGTGGGGAACTATCAAAGCCTCTCCTCCCTTTGCTGAACCTTCAATTCTTCTGCAAAATCTTGGGATTGCCCTGCTTGTCCTTAAAATCCTTTCTATGGGACCAGTGAAATAGCTCAGTTGAACAAGTGCTTGCCTGGCAAGCAAAAGGGCCTGAGTTCAATCCCCAGTCCCAGAAAAAAAAAAAAGAAAAAGAAAAATCCTTTCTAATGTTAGATCTTTAGAGCTGAAGTGGAAAGAGTTGGAAGGGTAGAGAGATTCTAGATAAATCTTCCCCTCCCATGGTCTGGAACCTCAAGACTCATCCTGAAAGCAGAGACCCAGTCCCTGCTCCCTGTGAAAACCACAGCAAGACAGTGATTGTGACTGAATTTGCCTGTAACTTCCCTTCCTGCAGCGTGGGGTCCTCTTCTCTGTGTTTCTCAGGAGCAGAATGGTTTAAAGTTGACAAGGCAAAGGCGTTTCTCTGACAGGCTCCAGCAAGCGGGGTTGTGGAAAGGTTCTTTGGTGGGTACTAGGTCAACAGAATGGCCCTGAGTGAGAAGAATGGCTGTAAAGTGATGTGACCATGTGGAGGACAGGAGCAACTGTGTGTGTTGTGAAGGACGCGCCCCTGGGGAACCTGAGCAGGACCCCAGCTCTGTTGCCTGGGAGAGACAGCTTCCAGAAGCCACTCGGCACACAGGTGAGGAGCGTGGAGTCACAGTGCAGGGCCAGCCTGTGGGGCTGGGTAGTTGCGGCTCAGAGGTCGATGCTGCTCTGCTTGGGTCTGAAACTTCCTCACAGTGCTCAGGTGTTGGATGCTGAGGCCTTGAGCGGTGACTGGGTTGTGAGGGCTTCAATCATCAGTAGACAAAGTGGTTGACGGATTCAGGGCTTCCTGGGCTGTGGAGTGGTGGTGCCCAGCTGGAGAAAGTTAGCATGGTGGAGGATTCTCCGCACCCCTCCAACTGCCAGGAGGTGAGCACCTTGCTGTGAGCTTTCACCACAAAGCACTGCCTCACTGCAGGCCGGAAAACAGTCATGAAATAAAACCTGTGAAGTTAGGGGGCCAAATTAACCCTTTTTAAACTAATTAATTAGTTAATTAATTAATTTGGTACAGGATCTCACTATGCACAGCTCAGACTCATAGTGATCCTCCTGCCTCAGCCTCCCCAGTTCTGGGATTACAGGCATGCAACACCAGGCCTGGTATTAGTGACTGGCACTATGGGCCCTGGGTTCTAGAAATAGCATGGCATGGAGTACTGGGAATTGAACCCAGATCCTTGCACTTGCCAGGTAGGCACTTCGACTCCTGAGCTATCTTCCCAGCCCAAACCTTTCTTTGTTGCATCTGATTTTCTCAGGTGTTTTGTTATAGCAGCAGAAATCTGAGTAACATCATACTTCTGTCCCTCATGTCCCTGCGCTTCTTTGGGCCCTTCATAACTTGACACCCTGGCTCAGCTCACCCCAAATTCTGCAGAAATGGATCATGACTTCCCACTTGGCATGCTGGGAATGGTGGAGCACAGGGGACAAAATGTGTGACATCTCAAATTATTTCCAACAGGACTGCTCCTTTGATCCATGTCTCTAGCTTTTCTTTTGCTCTTCAGTTCTTGAGTAATTTGCAGAAGGGGGGAGCACATGCAGAAGGATTGGCTGTCACTTGAGCCGGACTGGGTGTCACAGAGGACACATTGTTTCCTTGATGATCTCATGCTCACATCTGTCTCCTTCCAGCTCCCTTATGCAGCACACAGCTGCCGTCCCTCACATAAGTGGAGACAGAGCCGTGGTGGATGCAGGTGGAGGCCTCTGGGTGCCCCAGATCCCCCGGGGAACCTTACCCTCCCACCACCTCCCTGCAGGGCAGCTCTCAGGGTCCACGAAGATGCTTCCTCAGATCTGGTGCAGCCTGGGGCTGCACAGAGGCACGGCTGCGTAGCAGACCCTTATCCATCAGCGTTGTTCTTGTTTTTATGTCTTGTTTTAAATACTGATAGTGGTGCTTTGCCCAGTGTTTTGTTTGAAGAATGCTACATAATAAATAAAGCGTGGTTCTTCTCCTGAATGAAAGAGAGAGGGGTCACAGATACCTGTGGAGGTCACTTGGTCAAACCACAAGGATGGAGGGTGATGGATTGCATTTTTAGAATTGAAGAGATGCCTCTCCCTGCCATGTGTTTCTCACCCGGACAAAACTCACTCATCAAGTGAGGAAGCGGCCTGAGGCACTACCCAAGCCTGTACCTGGCCTTGTCCAAGGAGGGGATCAGGCAGTAACTGCTTTCTCTGGCGTTTGTCACTTCTGTCACGACAGCACAAGCTTTTTGAAGTCAAAATACTACATCCATTCTTTGCTTATTCATCCCTGACATTAGAAGTCCGGATTTCTATTTCTGTTTGCTTGGTGCCACTGGGCAAATGCGTATGGATGGACGGCTGATCCATTGCCCCGATTCCCTCCTATGAGCATCTGCTTCTGGTCCAGATGGACAATATTTAGAGGCAGGGGTTGCAAGCTGACAGTCAAATTGTAATTTCGTATTTGTGCTTTGATCTGTGTGGTTTTAGAAGCCATGTGATCACAGAGCCAGACAGTTTTAGGTCCACCCGCCTGGGTCACGCAGTCACATTGTCTGCAGGGCTCGATAGACAGCTTCCTTGTGCCCACCATTTAGAGAGTTTGGCAGATGTGCAATCAAATTAACACACTTCTGTGAGTGGCTCCAGGTGGTATGCAGGGTGTCCCCACTCCCAGCCCCGCAAGGCCAGCTGTAGACAGCTGCTCTGAGTGGAGGCCCTCACTGGGCCAGGAGCCCCCCTCACTGGACACTGTACCACACACCTGAAAGACAACAGAATGGAGGTGCTGTCTGAGACATCCTCTCAGCTTAGGTGTGGGAACTTTCTGATCCCAGGACTTCGCCCAAGTCCCCAGAACTGCACGATTGAGGCTCTTAATGGTCCCTGCCCTAATGTTCAACTTGCATTTTTTTTTTTCAACTTAAAGACAGTATGGGTTGGGGAGATAGCTTGGCAATCTAAGCACCTGCCTGGCAGGCACAAGGACCCAGATTTGATCCTGCTGGCCCCAGAACCTGGGGCGTGCTGTGCCAGCCACCAAAACTGGATGCAGTGGTATACACCTATAATCGCGGTGCTGGGGAGGCTGAGACAAGAGGATCACTACAAGTCAGAGCTGCATAGTGAGATCCTGTACAAAATAGATAAATTATTTTTTTAAAGCATAGTGTGAAACTAGGTATGGTGGTGCATGCTTGTGATCTCAACACTTGGGAGACTGAGGCAGGAGGATTATCATGAGTTTGAGGCCAGCCTGGGCTGCAAAGTGAGCTCACGACCAGCCTGGGTTACATAGTGAGACCCTGCCTCAAAACAAACAAACCCACAATAGTAAGAAAACAGGACACATTCAGTAGAAACAACATCTGAATTTTGATCTTAGCCCAGGCTAGTGATATGCAGTGCAGCTGGCCCTGGTGCTGGGCTTTGGGATTACCACACCCAGCCAGCCTTGCACCCATGAGGAAGAGCTGGGTCTGCGTCCAGCTGTGCTGCTGAGCCAGGGTGCCCGGGGGGGGGGGGGGGGGGTCCCACCTGTGATACTTCCATTTTCTTACTGAGACAAAAACCCCATAGTAAGTTCAGGGGTGTGTGTGTCAATTTGTATCACAACTGTGTTCAAACCAGTGTGGGACATGAAGGGTGGAAAGCAGTGGAGGACTCTGACCTCTCAGTCTAGGTTCACTAGGAAGTAGAGTTTCTGGGTGGGGTTGGGTTGGCCCCATCTAAACTACTGAGGCGAAGAACAAGTTAGGGAATATAGATCCTGGGGACATTATGGAGGGGCACACTGGGTGAGAGGGGCACACAAAACCAGATTCTATTTCTGCTTCTACTTCCAGGCTGCAGCCACCTGGTCTGAGCCTCAATTTCCTCATAGTTATGGTGGGGCAGAAGCAGCTCCCATCTGGCTTACAGAGAGCTAGGGAGCTGAGATGAACAGAGCTTAGCAGGCAGCCCAGAGAAAGCTTGGGTCGCTGCTGCTGCTATTATCACTGCTGCTGCCACCACCACCACTGCCAAAACAGTGACCTTTACAGGGCCTGCTGGTTGTAGGATTTTTGACCCAGATTGTGATCAGAGTGTCACTACAGACAACAACCCACTCTGCCAGCCATGGAGGGACCGTGGTGCCCTGAGCCCCTTGGTGCTGACACAGTGTGTGGTGCACATTCTGTCTCCTGCGGGCTTGCACATGCAGGGGACAAACTTCCGCAGACCGGAAGGAGATACAGTGAGGCCAGCCTGCAGCAGCAGGGAAGCAGCCATCTCCGGTCACCCACAGGCACCATGGAGTCAACCAAGTACTCATGGACCATGTGACTTTGCCTGGTGCCATGCTACACACAGCACAGGCTGGGGCTCAACCAATGGAAATGTATTTTCTCCTAGTTCTGGAGCCTACAGTCCAAGATGAAAGCACTATATCCTCTTTAAATGGATATCCCACAGTGAATTTGGAGCCCGGGTGTCACTTTCTCCTCTTATGAAGACATCAGACTGTTGGACCCTCCCACCAGACTGCCCTGAGCCTTGAATCCAAATGCAACTGCATTCTGAGGCACTGGTATGTGTGTGTGTATCAGTGCACAGGGCTTCATCCTGTCAGCTTGGTATGGGGGTACAGTTCAACCTATAATGTGTGCCTGTTATGCACCAGGACTTTCACATACTGTTTGCATGAACACTATACTGGATACCTTTCTGCTCACCCTGGGAATGTGAATCTGCACAACAGCGACAGAGAGATGGACACTGTAGGGATGCCACAGGGGTTGTAAATGTGTCCAGAATGGACAGAAATGTAACATCCTTCTCTGCCTTCTCTGGTTTCACGTAGTTTGTGGATAGAACTGGTAGGAGGCAGGGCAGCCCTAAACAAACATGGCTGCTGCATCCTGGATGCTTGTTGATGGTGAGCAGGAAAGTTCACAGGCTAGGTGGCCCTTAAGCAAGACCCTGGAGGGCTCAAGAGAGTGAACCATGCTCCTATCTGAGAGGAGTTCATTCCAGGCAGCAGGGACAGCAAGTACAAAGGCCCTGGGGCAGAAACTGCCTGGGAATTCTGTAGGGCCAGCAGAGTCTGTGGTGGCTGGAGGGGAGGAGTGGCTGGAGGGGGGTGGGGTCAGAAAGGTGGCCAAGGGATGCGGTTAGGCATCTTTAGTCTAGGTGAGACGGAAACCCAGAGGTGAGAGATGAGCAGGCAGTGGTATGACCTGACTAGCAGCTTCAGGTACTCCTGAACAGTTGGAGTCACTGTGGCTAATCCAGTGCAGTGACCAGAAGCATATGCTAAGGCAGGACTGGCTCCCCCGAGGTGACCCAGCCCTCCCGGGTGATGCTGCATTACACTGCTGAATGACTTTTCTGGTGAGCAAGTCAGAGGGACAAGGCCTCTAATCAGGCCCCATTTCCAGATGGGTGGCAGCCAGCATAGCTGGCTCCACAGGGGAAGCCTCTTCCTACCCCGTGCCATGGGATTCAGAGTCCAAAGCCCCTGGAGGCCCTGCTAGCCAAGTGAGGTTGTGGAAGGGTGATGGCTCGGCAGTTTTACTCAGGGCTTAGGAACTATCTAGAGGACTCAGTCCCTGGCTAATTGACTTTGCTGCCTCAGTCTGCTGATACCACCAAAGCAGTATGACCAGTGCTGCTCTAGCCCCCTTGGACTAAAGCAAATAGCTGTCCTGAGCAGCCAGGTCACGTGACCCTTAGGTGGTGGCCTCTGCTGTAACTGTGACTTGAATGCGTAGAGTGCTGCACTTCCAGGTCACATCTCCATGCCATAATTCCACCTACTCAGCTGTGGCCAAAGCACTGCACCCACTCTCTAAGTCTCACCCCTGCTCCTACAGGCACACACAGGGCTGGCCTCACTACTGGGGCAGTGGCATAAAGCCTCAAGGAGGGGTGCAGCAGTCCCCTAGTCACCCCTGCCTTCCCAGGTTCTGTCTTCTGCTCAGTTCTGTCTCTTGTCCATCTCTCTGCCTCTTCCTTGTCCCCACTGTGCTCTGGGCTGATGCTGACAACTTCTTAGTGCATGCTCCCTTTAACTTCTTGCTTCTGGTCCTAGTGGGAGTGAAAGGGTCACTGACATTTGGTATTTGGAGAATAAAGATTCCAAGAGCATTTAGCTTTGGTGGGAGCAGGAAGAATTTCCAGTTGTATGTAGGGAGGTTTGAGGGCTCACAGACTGTCTTTAGGAAAAGCTCATGAGTGAATATTAAGATGTTTAGGGCATCTCAGGTGAAAGGCTCAGGAAAAATATTTCTCTTGAATCTACCCCTCTTTTCTGTGCACTTGAGCCTTCAGCAAAGACACCACCCTGTTTGAGATGATTATGCACTGCGTTTAAAGAGAGGAGAAGACATTTGCTTTTTAGGTATGAATTTTTCAGAGATTTAAATGTCAGCTCAGGATTTTATTTTAAGAGTATGGATTTGTATTTAAATGGATAGAATATTCCTTAATTTCTCCTTTGCTGCTTGCATTCTTCCTGCTGTCCACCAGAGGGTACTCAACCAGGAGGAACCAGGGTGCCCACGCTTAGGAATACTTCCGCTGCAAGCTTGGGGCTCAGGCAGTAGGAGAAGCTTTAGCTGTTAGAGGTCCATTGCAGGGAGGGGCCATACAAATAGCATCAGGAGAAGCTGCCACCTGATCTGAGGAAAATCCAAACTGCATTTGTGTGGAGTCGGTTTGAGCCCAGCTTGGGCAACCTTGGTCACTTAGTAAGACCCTGTCTCAAAATAAAATATAGAAACAGGCTGGAGATAGACTTTAGTACTAAGGCCCTGGGTTCAATCCTGCATAAACCAATATATATATAAAATTCCACCAACTAGTTCTTCCTGTGTGTGGACACATAAAGAAATAGTTACATTTTCACATCAGAAAGGAAAAAGTGTGGCCATTCATAAAGCGTTCACAGTATATCAGGCACTGAGCATGACCATGGCAGGATTCAGCCGAGACTGGAACTGTAATGCCTGCCTCTGGGGCCCTGCTGCTTCCGCAACTGTTAGCACAATAACCAGGCAACCATGGCTAGCCAGCCACCTCCTGACTCCTGAGCCCTGGGGCAGGTGCACTTTTAAAGTGGATTCGCTTATGATCCAGCACTTGGGAGGCTGAGGCAAGAGGATCCATGCGAGTTCAAGACCAGCCTGGGCTACATAAGTAAGCTCAAGGCCAGCCTGAACTGTGTAGCGAGACCCTGTCTCCAAAAGACAAAATAAATAAATGAATAAACAAACCAAGTAATGAGCAAGCATTGTGCACCCAGCTGTGAACCCCAAAACAAGTCTGACTTACAGGCCCAGGGATACCTGTGACAACTAACTAAGCCCTATAGGTGAGTAGCAGGAATGACCTCAAGGCCCAACCAAAAGCTTCACAATTTGCTAATATGTATAGGACCAGGTAAAGAAACTTTTGTTAGCAGAGTGTAATTGTTATTTTAAATTGTTGGTAGAAAGTTTTGTTCTTGTTGTTGTTATTATTTCTTGTTTTTTAGAGACAAGGTTTCACTATGAAGCTCAGGCTGGCCTTGGACCTACTTTGTACTTTAGGCTGGCCTCAAACTCAAAGTGATCCTCCTCCTGGCTCAGCTTCCCAAGTGGTGGGACTGTAGGTGTGTGCCACACCGTGCCCAGCGTAATTGTTGGTTCTTTCATAACTGTTAGGTGCAGTTCTATTAAATCAGAGCTCAGAGTCATAATAATCTTTCACCCATGAAGACCTGCCGCCAAACATGATAAATCAAGCCTTCAAATCTTACAGTTTATAAGAAATACAGACCACAGCATCAATCGTTGACTAAATCTGTGTGCATCCGCACATATACATGCATATGCATTTGTGTGTGCACATGCGTTTGTGTGTGCGTGAATTAAATCAAGGTCTTCACACTGAGGTACTGTTTAAAAATAAAACAAAAAAAACTTTTTTGAGACAGGGCCTTGCTAAATTGCCTAGCCTGGGCTTAAAGTTGCAATCCTCCTGCCTCAGCCTGCTGGCATTATAGATGTGCACGACCATGCCTGATATGACTAAATCTTAATTGGATCCTGGTTCCAAGAAATGGTAACTGCTGGAGTCTGTCTGGGCTGGTATAACAAAATACGATAAACTGGGCAGCTTATAAGTAATAGAATATTTTCAGTTCCATGGTTGAGATGGCTAAGATTCAAGTGCCAGTGGATCTGGTGTCTGGTGAAAGCCTGCTTCCTGGTTCATAGACAGCTGTGTCTTTGCTGGGTCCTTGGTAGGAGGGAGGAAAGCAGCTGTCTGGGCACCTTCTTATTCCCATATTTATCATACTGAAGATTGAACTCAAAGGCCTTGCACATGTTGGGCAAGGGCTTTACCACTGAATCACCTCTCAGCCCTTCTTATTTTTGAGACAGGGCCTAAGCTGTCCATCTGCCACTGAACTTGTAATCCTCTTGCTCAGCCTCACCAGTTCTATTTATGAGGGCTCTAGCCTCCTGTATTTTAGGGAAAGGTCTAAAGGGTGTCCAGGGTCTCATTACTAGGTCGGACTCCTAGTGATCTGCCTATTTACAGCCTCCCAAGCACTGGGATTACAGGCATGCACCACCAGTGCTGTGTCAGTGTGCCTTGGGAGCAGGGCCAGCAGGGCAGGCAGGGGGAATGAATCCCTGGCCCCTGTGACTCCTTGTAGGCATGTTAATCTGCTGAGTTATTTGGCAGGCCGCTAGGAATTTATTTTTATTTTTTTTTTAATGTATTTGGTTGTTACAGGGTCTCACTATGCAGCCTGGACTTATGGTGATCCTTCTGCTTTCAGCCTTCCCAGTGCTGGGATTACCGGCATGCACCACTATGCCTGGACTCTGCGGCTGGTTCAGCCTGCCCTAGTGGGCAGGGCTGGTGTGGGCATGTGGTCCCAGGGTTCGAACCGTGATCCCTGCACTTGCCCAAGCTTGCCTGAGTAGAAGCTTTAGTCCACTGAGCTACCTCACCAGCCCAAGGCTAGGGATTTAGCGTGTATGTACTTACATATGATTGCGGCACTGTAGTTGCGTAGGGAATGTCCTTGCTCTTAGAAGACACATAGTAAAATATTTAGATATGAAGGTCATGGTGACTGTAGGGTGTTTTTAAATGAACTCAGGAAGAAAAAGAATAAGAAATTTGTTGCACTCTATTTTTCTGTATTATTGATTTTCATAATACAATTTTAGAATTTGGGATAGTAACAACATCATTTGCTTGCTGTGGGTAACTCTTAAAACAATGGGGATGTCCTATCCTTACCTATTACAAGGAAGGTGGCAATGTCTGAAATAGTGCCCTTCCCACAAAGACCTGCAATTATTTACCTATTTTCCCCCACTCTTTCTGTTTCAAAGCACACCACCCTAACTAACTCAAACAGCCCTTAAGCTGTTACCATCTTTCCAAATGCTTTCAACAACATGTGATGGTTCTTCTAAGGAGACTGCTCTTGTGCATGGCAATACAGTCCTCACAGTGCTACAAGTGGAGGATTATTTGTAGCACTGTGCTGTTTGATTATAAAGGAAATTCATTCTCTCCCAATCCTGTATGAGTAACACACTGTATATTGGTTGCTTTTTGCTAAGGATAAATATCCCAATTTCATCAGCTACTTTGACATCATTTTGAAATGCTGTAATCTGTCTAAAAAACTGATCCCTTTATCTGTTCACCTGCAAAAAGCCAGGTGCTATGGGGAAAAGGGGAGGCAAGAAATACTAGATAACCCAAAACAGAAAGCATTTGTGAGGCAAGAGGTATTGTAATCATCACTGGGCATGCAGAAAAGACAAAATCCACATTGTTCCTCCATAGTAGTTTCTCAAATTTCAGTAATTCTCAAAAATCCATTGATTGCTGCCATTATCTAGGAATTATTATCAGCTAAAGGGATATCACCTGTTGAATAACCTCCCTTAAATCCCTTCAGTTAAAAATTACTACCCATAAAATCAAGGTTTCGATGTGCTAGTTATCTTAGTTTTCTTTCTTTTTTTTTTTTTTTTTTTTTTTTTT
>PVJA010013858.1:0-48666 GCA_004027025.1 Myocastor coypus | reverse complement strand
TGTTTGATGGGTTCGGTGCTGGAGCTTGGGCTGGAGGGGTTCAAAAAAAGGGGGGGGGGAGCGGGGCAGGGGCGGATGGGCCAAGGATCCTGACCCAGCCGGCGCGCGGGCTCTGCTACCGGCTGCGATTCGGGTCGGGGCTGGAACAGGAAGTTAGTCGCAGGAACGCAGAGGTGGGGCAGAGGGGGGCAGGCAGCTTACTGGCGGCAGACGCGTGGGCTCTGCTACCGGCTGGGATCTGTGGCTGCTTATTAATTTACTATTTTAAAGCTTTTTTTGTGGTGGTCATTTTCTTATTTTATGTTATTTTTTAATCTTTCCTGCAGAAAAAAACCTGTGATGAGAAGAAAATATACAATGAGCTAAAATGTAAAAGGACTGATACTCCATCACCATCTGAGATCAAGCCAGCCAGAGGTCCCCACCATGTGTCCATTCATGCTGAGAATAGATTGAAACCAGGTAAAAATAACAGACTGTGTGGGGAGTGTTACCCACACCAGCAGCATCACCATCTCTGTGGGCTTGTTCATCGTGACTGTGCCAGGGAATGAGGCCTGGAGCCCAGCACAGCTGAGGGCATCCAACTTCCTGTGGGACTCCACAAGCCTTTTCTATCTCAGGTAGAGGATCACAACGTGGTAATGTGCATTGTGGACTGAGAAAAGGACTTTGCCAGTTAGGACTCTGCTCTTTATGGAGATTCAGATTCCATAACAAATAGGTGATGACTACAAACTTCAAAACATGCCCTGAGTTAAAAGCAAATTACATCATGTCCTTTATACTGTATCTGACTGTGCTCTGACAGGAAACTTACTAGGTGGGAGAATTTGACAGTAGTTAAAGGCCCACCCTAAACAATGCCAAACCTGGCCATTGTAGGAACTCAGAGGACACCGTTCGTATTTGTTCCATAGATTCCTGCTGTAGTTTGATCACAAACCTGTTTATATATGGCTGACAGCCTTCGTAATTGTTACTGGGAGTGCAGTTATTTACATGTATAATTTGTATTCTTTGTTTATACACTTTTCTCTTTCATTGACTGCACTCATGACTGACTCACCTGTCACATGAAAGGAAAGAAGTCCCAGGAGGGACTTTGTGGCACTGAGCCTATCTCGCCATCCACTGCACTTAAGGAGAAAAGTGGGACAGAGGCCATAAATTTCACCTACTTGCTTTCCTCTAATTTGTCCCAGGTCTATCAATCTGAAAAGTGTAAAGTTTATTAGCTGTAGGAAATTTGTTAAAATCCCCTTAAATTTGCCCAAACTCTAAAATGTGTATTAGGAATCAAGTCATAGTGGCACATACCTGTAATCCCAGCACTTAGGAGACTGAGCTAAGGTTCAGTGTGAGCTCAACATAGCAAGACCTTGTCTCAACCACCGTCCCATAAATACAGTGTGTATTAGGAATAAATAAAATGCTCAGTTGTGCCATCAGTTTAAGGTAGCTATTTCATCAGCATTAGAATTTCTCCCAAATTTCAAAGTGCATTTTGGTTTTCTACATCCTGGCCCAACCTGCGTGATTGATGCCTGGTCATTTGTGTTCCATACTCCTGTAAAGAAGGGTGGGGCAGAGGACATAGCTCAGGAGTCTAAACTCCTGCCTGGCAGGTGCAAGGACCCAGGTTCGATCCCCAGGTACCACATGCCATCAAAACCAAGACTTGTGATGCACACTTGTAATCCTAGTACTCAGAAGGCTGAGACAGGAGGATCACTATGAGTCCAAGCTGCATAGTGAGACCCAGTACCAAATAAATAAATAAGATTATATTAAGCTAAAAAGAAGAGTAGCATCGTCAGCAAAATTAGGACATTTTGACAGCAAGTTGATGCCTTGATAGTGGTCTTTTTTCCTCTGAGACTTAAGTTTGATTAATAGTCATCAAACTTCATCTACATTTTTACGTGTACTTTTTATTCTATAATTCCAGATGGTTACCATAGGCGAACAGACAGGAAATCCAGAACCACTGAACAGAATCCGTCTACCTCCAAACCTGAGTTTGAATTTAGCAAATTGGATTTTCCTGAATTGCAGAGTCCAGAGAGCAGTATGTCAGGGATACAGAAGCAGTGCAGATGGGGACCTCTGCGGTCCACCTCCACCGTGTCTCTTGTAGAACAAATGGGGGAACCTGTTGGAGTGGTGTCAGGGGTAAGTGTGGGAGGGCAGAGTTTGTCTGTCTTGTGGGTTTTTGTTTTTGTTTTTTTCTTTTCAGCATATACCTTTTCAGTTTCCTCACTTTCAACATGGTATGTTAAATCCTGCTGTGGGTTGTGACATCCATGTTGCAGAAATGAGGTACTGGGGAAGGACTTTCATGGTGTCCTTGGCTGACTGCTGTTATTTCAGCTGTCCATACTGGGGCTGTAACACATTGTCAGTTGCTTTTGTAAAAGAACCATGTGATAGACTTCCTTTTACCAGGTAACATTGCAGTCTTGGCACTTTTTTCTTTCTTATTTGTATGTTAGGGAAGTGTATACAGGGTGTTCAGGGTCTCACTACTAGACTAGACTCATGGTGATCCACCTGTTAATAGCCTCCCAAGAGCTTGGATTATAGACTCCTGCCACCACGCCCAGTCTCACTTGCTATGTCATCGTGCCCAGGCACCGTTGCGGCAGGCCCAGGGATCAAATCCTTGGCCCCTGTGCCTGCTTGCGGGTGCTTTAGTCCACTGAGCTATTTGGCTGGCATTCAGCACTTTTTTGGAATAGAAAAAAACTGAAAGAAAAATAGTGATATTTAATACTACTATTTAATAGTGTAGCTCTGAATATTCCAGGGTTTTTTTTTGTTTTGTTTTTGTTTTTTTTTTTTTGTCTTTTTGAGACAGGGTCTCACTGTGCAGTTCAGGCTGGCCTTGAGCTAACTTTTGTAGCCCAGGCTGGTCTCGAACTCACAGCGATCCTCCTGCCTCAGCCTCCCGAGTGCTGGGATTACAGGCGTGTGCCACCACGCCCGGCAGGGTTTTTTTTTTAGATTTAACAAAGATTATTTTAATTGATTACCTTTGAATTGTTACCTTTTCTTTTTTTTTTTTGAGACAGGGTCTTACTACATAGTTGAGGCTGGCCTTGAACTTACTGTGGAGCTCAGGCTGGCTTCAAACTTATAGTCATGCCCAGCCTCCTAAGTACTAGGATTATAGGTATGCACTACTGACTTGGTTTGTTATTTATAATCTTATTTTAGGGCCCGGCGGGATGGCTCAGTGGTCTAAAGTGCCTATTTGGGAAAGCTTGGGCGGCTTCAGGGACCTCGGTTCGATCTCTGGCACCACATGCTGCACCAGCCCTACCCTCGGGGTAGGCTGAGCTGGCCATAAAAATGAGTAAATAAACAAATAAAGGTTCTGAAACAAGAAAAAAATAAATAAAAATATATAATCTTATTTTAGCCAGGCGTGGTGGCACACGCCTGGGAGGCTGAGGCAGGAGGATCTGTGCGAGTTCGAGACCAGCCTGGGCTACAGAAGTGAGCTCATGGCCAGCCTGAACTGCATAGTGAGACCCTGTCTCTAAAAGACAAAAAAAAAAAAAAAATCTTATTTTTGTTATTTTTGTTTATTTGGAGGACAGGATCTCACCATATAATTCAAGTTGGCTCTAGTTTTGACCTCTGAGCCATGCTCTGCCTTGCCCTCCTGGTGTGCTAGGAATATAGGTATGCACCAGCACAGTCAACTCCTTTTATCATATTTATTTATTTTTATGTGTTTGGTACAGGATGTACAGGATATTCAGGATCTCACTATGTAGTTCAGACTCATGGTGATCCTCCTGTTTTTAGCCTCCCAAGAGCTGGGATTATAGGCATGTGTGCAGCACCATGCCCAGTCTCAGTCACACTCTCAGTGCACCCCTGGGGTGGGGCCGGCACAGTATACCAAAGATCGAACCTTGGCTGCTGTGCTTTGCTGAAGCAGGCACTTTAGTCTGCTGAGCTATCTGGCTGACCCTCCTTTTATAATTTTAAATTACACATTATTCAACATTTGTCTTCAATGTTTTAGAGTACCAGACTGAGGCAGTGTCCTTAAATGGATAGATTTCAGACTTCCAAGAAAAAAAATTATTGGGTTATGCTGAGCTATCTGGCTGACCCTCCTTTTATAATTTTAAATTACACATTATTCAACATTTGTCTTCAATGTTTTAGAGTACCAGACTGAGGCAGTGTCCTTAAATGGATAGATTTCAGACTTCCAAGAAAAAAAATTATTGGGTTAGTAATCCCTAAAATGGCTTCTAATAAAGTTTTGCCAATGGGAGAGATAGGGTATAAACCAATATGAGAATAGGGAGAAGGAAAAAAACCAAAAATGGCTTACCCTTTTGCTACAAGGAAAGAATTTCCATTTTTTGCCTTGGGGCTGCTCTTAGTTGCAGATTGCTGAGAAGTGCAGTTACCACATGCATCACTGCCCACATGTTAGTTTTTACACTGTTGTAGCACTGTGTCTGCCAGGCAGCTGCAGGAAGTAAGGCAGGTGGTCAGCCACCTGAAAATCACAGTTTATCAATAGGGGCAGCTGCTTCTGGTACCCCATGTTGTACACCAGTGGTTGATCCTTGACAGGAGAGTACCCTCTCCATAACAGGACAAAGTGCTTGCAGCCTGGCACAGACCTGGTATGAGAGGCTGCCCAGAGAACCCTGTAATTGAGATCACTTGGGCATGGTAGTGCTAGGTGTCTGAACCTAACTTAGGTGCAGCCATTTATGGAAGGACACTTATGTACTGATTGCTATGTTATCTTCAATTATGTGAGGGCTGTTTTCTGTTTTGTTTTATTTTGCTGAAAGAGACTTTTCCTGATTCTATTAGTGGTGTCTGTAAATGACAGGAAATACTAAGAAGGGAAATCTGATTATCTGAAATTGTACAACTAAAGGGACAGGGAACAACCATGTTTAGGACTTAATCTTTCTCTTTTGTTTTAAGGAAGACATAGTAGAAGTAGAGCATTCCTCTTTATTTGGTATTATATGTTTACTGTCCTAATTTTTAAAAATACTTTCTGGTATTGTCTCCTGTCAGAATTTTTTAAACTGACTGTTGCACTGGATCTGTCCCATCAATATTGTAGAAATGCTGTACTTGGCCTTATGCTTCTTAAAGATGTAACCATTTGTTTTTAGATTTTGTTCTTTTAAGACATGATCTTCTTATGTAGCTTCATCTATCATAGAACATATTATGTAGCCCAGGCTAGCCTTGAACTTAGGATTCTCCTGCCTCAGCTTCTCAAATGCTGGGGCTATAAGGTGCATCACTACATGTGGCTTATTTACTTTAAATTCTGTCTCAGCCTCTCAGGAATACCATTCTTTCTACTGTTTCTTAGTTCGTGTGCTTCCTGTCTTTTAGATGCTGTCCATTCATTCATCTAGGTTGTCCTTTGGCAGGCAGGGCATTCTCTGGGAGCAAGAGAAGAACTACAGTCCAGTGTAGCAATCAAAGGACATGTGGCTGGTGCCCAGATAGCATGGCCTGAACCAACCTGGGAGGGTGCATGGTGAGAAGCACCTGAGCCCAGCCCCTTTTCCCTATGGTAGATGTTTCCTTCTGCCCTGGATTCCTCCATGTCATGTCAGTGCTCTGGTTTCCCTTGTTGCTATCCTGTCTTTGCACATTGTTTTGTCAGCAGTCTACAGACAGGGTTCACGAGCACTCTGCAGGACCCCCAACCTTTTGCTGTGCTTTTTCTGTGACTGTCTTTGAGAATATAGATTTTGACCATGAGGTCACTGGTTTCTACTTTTTAACTGGCTTCAGTGAACGCAAAAGTAGTATTTATTAAAAGAATACTGTGTTTTTCCACCCTGTGTTACTGGGCTTTGAACCCAGGGCCACCCTACTGCCTTTGAATTTTTGAGATGGGATATACCCATGTATTTCAGGCTGGCCATAAACTCATACTCCTCATAAATCTTCCTGCCTCAGTCTTTGAGTGCTGGAATTACGGGCTTGTGCCACCCACCTAGCCCCAGCCATTTAAATTAATTCATTGCTTTTTTTGTTTTGTTTTGTTTTTGAGACAGGTTCTCCCTATGCAGTTCAGGCTGGCCTTGAGCTCACTTTTGTAGCCCAGGTTGGTCTTGAACTCACACCGATCCACCTGCCTCAGCCTCCCAAATGTTGGGATTACAGGCATGCACTACCATACCCAGCTAAATTAATTCATTGCTGTTTCCTGGGGATGGAACCCAGGACCATCAAACCAAGCACTGTTCTCAGTCACTTTTGGTTTTTATTTTGAGTCAGTCTTACTCAGACTAGGTTTGAACTTGTATTGGCTCTCTTAGTAGCTGTGTCCCCAGTCCCAGGTTTTTGTTGTTTTGTTTTTCTTTGTTTTCTTAAGGTAAATTCTTTTTTTTTTTTTTTTTTTTTTTTTTTTTTTTAACTTTTTTTTTTTTTTTTTTTTTTTTTTTTTTTTTTTTTTTTTTTTTTTTTCTTGTTTCATAACGTTTGTTTGTTTGTTTTTATGCTCGGCTCAGCCTGCCCTGAGGGCAGGGCTGGCGCAGCATGTGGTGCCAGGGATCGAACCGTGGTCCCTGAAGCCACCTAAGCTTTCCTAAGCAGGCACTTTAGACCACTGAGCCATCCTGCCGGGCCATCTTAAGGTAAATTCTTGCTGTGTAGTTCAGGGTGGTATGGTGCGCAGAGTCCTTCTGTGCTGGGGTTACAGGTAATATGACCACATCTCTGAGCTACAAAGGCCTTATATCCAGTGTGTAAGGCAGCCTGTTTCTTGCTGAAAGGGCACAGTGCTATCTGCCTCTGTTTCTGATCTCTGTACATTTGTTGGGCTACCATAGATATTGGTATGTGGACTGGCGAATGTTGTCTTTGGCTTTCACATCTGAACACTGCAGCTGGAAACCAGGAGCCGCATGTGTTCTGGTCTGAAGTGCTGTCTTCAGTGTATTCAATCTGCTAGAAGATTCATATTGTTACGAGTATGTGATCCCATTGCTGGATCCATATAATAGTGACACACAAATGTTTGTATAGTAAGCAAAGAAGTAGAATGCTACTTTTTTTTTTTCTTATTTCAGAACTTTTGCTTGTTTGTGTATTTATTTATTTTTATGGCCGGCTCAGCCTGCCCTGAGGGGAGGGCTGGCGCAGCATGTGGTGCTGGGAATTGAACCATGGTTCCTGCAGCCGCCCAAGCTTTCCTAAGCAGGCGCTTTAGACCACCGAGCCATCCTGCCAGGCCCCTAGAATGCTACTTTTTAAAGTTATAGATAAGAGGTGTTTTTTCCTGTTACTGTTTTTATGTATTGTCTTCTAGTGTCTGTAGTTTGTGTTAGCATCTGCTCTTGGTGCTGTATGTTTAGTTTGTATAGACAAATGCATGACCTGCATAACCTGTGTCCACAATGAGAGCATCATGCAGAGGAGTTGCCCTGCCCTAAAAACTGCCTGCTCATCGATATCCCCAGCCCTTATCAGATACTGATCTTCTGTTGACCAGTTTTACCTTTTCTAGAATGTCTCCAGTTAGAATCATACAGTATATGTGTATCCTTTCCAGACTGGCCTGTTTTCTGACAGTTACACTGTGCATTTCAGTTCCCTCTCTGCAGATTTGTAGCCTGGTAACTCATTCATAAGAAAGGGCTGAACTGTCTTCCACAGGGCAACATTGTGCATTTGTCCCAGCCACACATGAGAGTTCCTTTCACTCCCAGCCTCACCACAGTGTCTGTACTCTAAGAGATGTATGGTGGTATAGTGCTGTTTTGAATTTCCCTGATGACATCTAATGTGTTATCTCTTTAGGGTGAGAGAGTGGTGAAAAAAGGCCCAAATGGATCTATAACTGGTAATGCTGCTTCCAGTTCCTCGTCATCTACACAAGGTAAGAGTCACTACAATTTGCTGGGGTTTTTTGTTTTGTTTTGGTTTGGTTTGGTTTTGGTTTGTTTTTAAGTGAGCTATGTAATTTCCAAATTCATTATTAACTTCAACACAATTACATGGTTTTTTGGTCTTAAAGCCTCTTTGAGGCAGCTAGTGAGTTGATGATGTTCATTAAAATATTTAGTGAGGTCACACATCTTTGTACAAGAAGTGTGAGGGAGAATTTTAATTGAAACATATCCAATTAAGTGAGAAATTTGTGAACCTTAGAAATGATTCCTTCTGTGCTATTTTTAAAAGCTTTGGTTTCAGAATCCCAGATACCTTTAAAACTTGAGAGCCTTAGAAAGCTTCTGTTTGTTCAGGTGACAGTTTTGCCATGTTCAAAATGAAAACAAAGTTTTTAAATCCCAAGTTCACTTAAAAGTAATGGGTGTTCACTGGGTGTGGTGACACAACTATAATCCCAGCACTCAGGAGACTGAGGCAAGAGCATTGCTGCGAGTTCAAAGCCAGCCTGAACTATAGACCCTGTCTCACAAAGAGGGAAAAAAATACTTTATGTTTTTACAAAGCCTGTTTTTATTAAAACTTGTGCAAAGTTACAGAACAAGTGAGAGAACCTGGCTTTACTGTCATGTGAGTCTGTATCGTCTGGCTCCATAGACCTGCTTTGGTGTTTACCTGCTTCGCTGGCACATGTTGTGCACCTTCATGCACCCCAGGCAGAGGGAAAGTGAGGAAGGCAACTGACGTAGCCACACAGTGAGCTCTGGAAAGGATCCCAGAAGCCCATCTCTCCTGTCTCAACTATGAAGTAATTTATTCAGATGAGTGTGATAGATTGTGATTTTGAAATTTCATGGATTTTGTGTTACTGGAAAACTCAAGTTTATCTCTAGAGTGTTTTCCTGTGCACTGTTGTGTTTGCTGCACATGTGATTCTGTGGTGCTTCATTTCCATGACTGTTCCGAGTGTGAGGCTGTGTGCAGTTCGAACAGTTGACAGTTGCAGGTACCTCAGGCTGCAGACAGATGTCCCTCTCCCCAGGTCCTGATGGATGTCCTTTTATTTTGTCTGTGTAAAGAATTTCATGGGTATCTGTGAGGAGTAGTGTTGCTGCACTTATACCTGTGTTCTGAAAGAAATAAATTGCCAATTATTGTGATAGCTGAAGTCTAGTGACCTTTTAACTCCTGATGTTATAGGTATACATCAAGGTTAGTAGGGCCAAACTTTGATCTTTACTTCTTCAGTTCTGTGTGCTTGCCACATGGATATTGTTGCAGATTGTATTTTAACTAGAATAGTGTCTGTCTTCTACTTTCACCCCTGTCCCACCATGCCTACTTGAGAATCTAGGAGAACCAGTTAACCTTAACAAGTTAAAGAGAAAAATTCAGCATGCATGCTTCCACAAGGAAAATAAGTTTCTTGATAACTGTGGTTTCCAGTGGGATACTTTGTACAGTAACTTAATTTTGGTTACACCCTGAGTAATTACTTATTAATGCATGTTTGAGTAACTATAAAATTTCTGTTCATTGTTGAGGTTGGTCAACAATTTTGGTTATCTTTGAGCAGAGTTATCTTGGACACCAATGGGTTATATTGTTCGGCAGACATTATCTTCAGAACTGCCACCAGCTCCCAAGAATGTTACTTCAATGATAAACCTGAAGACGGTTGTTTCATCAACAGACCCTAAAAGTGTTAGTGTGTCGTGTTCTGAAGTCTTATCTTCAGATCCTTCCTACAGGGAGAAACATGTTTATCCTACTGAAAAGGTTTGTATCACTGAAGACAGTGAGGAGGTAGCTGCGGCGGCTGAGGAGAAGGGGAGCGGGGATGCTTGCCCTGAGGAGGGAGGTGGTGATCGTGGCACAACATGAAATGCATGTGACATTGTGGCCAGTGTGCAGAAACATGGCCCTGATGGCATAACTTCTCAAAACCATTTCACAGTGTAACAACTGGAAAAAATGATGCATGCCTCACATTTTGACAGCAATGACTTTCTCTGCCATTGGCTAGTCTCTTCTCTCCCGTACCATAACTAAAAACACTCTGTCCTGCACTAACTAACCTCAGCTTGTTGTACTTGCACCTTGACAAACAGAAAGTTAGTCACAGAGTACAAGTGATTTTTTTTTTTTTTTGACTGGGAATTGAGCCTAGGCATGCTTTACCACTGAGCTATTTCCCCAGCCTATTTTGTCTGTTTGAAACCGGCTTTTGCCGAGCTGCCCTGTGGAAATCAAATTTGGGATTCTCTTATCTTGGCCTCCCTCAGTGCTTGTGATTACAGGCTTATGTGGCCATGTTTGGTACAACTTGATACCTTAATTTTGTTCTGCTATATATTATTAAACATTGTACTACATGCTATAAAAATACGTTTTTTGCTTTTTTTTTTTTGTTCTAGTCTCAAACATCACAAGGTGCTGACCTTGAACAAAATGAAGCCTCAAGGAAGAATAAGAAAAAGAAAGAGAAATCTGAATCAAAATATGAAATCCCGACAGTGCAAGAGCCACCAAGAATTGAAGTACATTTGTATTTATTATGTACTTGGTGTGATAGAAGGAAAGGGTTCTTCTTCATAGGCACATGGGCTCACACTGGCTTCCTACGTGCAGTTCTCCAGCATTCTCTCCAGTACTGCCTTCCCTAGTACAGAGGAATGTGGCAGATACCTGCTGTCCTCGCCTTTCCTCTCAGTTCCTGGCAGGCACTCAGGAAGCATTTGAGTAAAGGTGTGCCATGTCACTAACAGCTCCCTTCACTTCTCTTGTGGATTGTTATGCTTGTTTTAGAATGCTGGCTTTTACAAAGCTTCCTTTTCTAGTTAGAAATCTTGGTGCAAAGTACTTCCACAAGTGCCCCTATCATCCCAAGACACTCTGGTAATGTCCCAGTACGCAAAGACACGAACCCAGCTTCTCATTCCTCACAGACTTCCTTGTCTTCTCACACCGCATTTCCATACTTGACCATCCTGGCTGCTTGTGCAGGCACAAGAAATGCTGCCTTAGTGTTCAGCCTTAGGGTCAAACTTGGGATACTCCTACAAATTTGTAGTAGTGGGTCCTAAGGCTCCAGGGTGTCCTCTGCAGAGAAGAAGTACCTATGTGGACACCTTTGCCAGAGAATTATGGCCAGGCCAAGTGACAGTAGACATTACTGACCTGTGTTTCCTACATAGCTTTGCTCAGAGCACTGAAAATGTTGACAGAATGACAAAATGTTGGCAAAAGAATGTAAGATATTTTTAAATAAGTTTAAAATTATGTTATAGTAGGTTTTGGCCTTTGTCTCTATGGAGTAACCTAATTTAGCACAAATTTGAGAACACAATCTGAATGTAGATTTGATGAGTTTTCTAATGAAAACAGTCCTTACAGAACAAGGTCTTGAGCTAGGCACAGTGGTACATACCTGTAATCCTAGCACTTTGGGAACCTGAGGTAGTGAGAGTGCAAGTCTGATCCATCCTGGACAACTCAGTTACTTAAGACTTGGACTCAAAATATATTTATTTATTTTTTGGCTGGTTCAGCCTACCCTGAGGGCAGGGCTGGTGTGGCATGTGGTGCTGGGGTTCAAATTATGGTCCCCTGTACCTGTCTAAGTTTGCCTAAGCAGAGACTTTAGACCACTGAGCTATCTCACCGGCCCCTTGGATTCAAAATTTAAAAAGACAAGTAAATAAAAAGGAGGCCAGAGGAAAGTTCAGTGGGAAAGCCCCAGACTCATTCCCTAGTTCAGTTAAATCCCTGACTTAAGAGCAAGCTCTATTCCAGGAGAGTGTAAGTCACATTTGTTGGGAAGTCCAACAAAATGAGTCTTACACACCTCTGACACTTATACATAATGAAAAGCAGAAGGAATCCAAACACAAATACAGTGTGTCCTCCACTGTGTTGTGCTGCTCTATACCCTCGAATTATTCCCCCTCCCCCTATTTTAGGGAAGGGTCTACAGGGTGTTCAGGGTCTCACTACTAGATTGGACTAGTAGTGATCTGCCTGTTTACAGCCTACCAAGAGCTGGGGTTATAGGCTTGTGTTGCCACACCTAGTCTCAATTACCGCCTCAGCATGTCCTGGGGGCGAGGCCTGTATGGCAGGCCCAGGGATCAAATCCCTGACCCCCATACCTGCTTGCAGGCACTTTAATCTGCTGAGCTCTTTGGCCGACCCTAACCCTTGCATTGTTCATTGAACACATAGCAACACAACTATGACAATGCCCAACATACATGTGAGCTGCTTGCATGAGTCACATCAAGGTCTGTTAGTATCTGGGGGCCTGCTGTACTACAGAAAACAGACAAGTGTAAACCCCAGCCCCTGTCCTGCCAGGGTAGTGCAGGGTCAATTCTGTAGACTTCTGGGGATCCTTGGTGGTACTATTTTTCTAGGAGCATTCAAAGTATGATCTTCAAATTTACTCTAAAGAATTAGAGCACTTCTTAAGTTAGCATTTTAGGGCTGCCCTGCATCACTTTTAAGAGCTTTGCTCGGGTCTCATTAAAGAAGGAAAAGATTGCACTTGACATATTTGCATCTTCTGATGAGTGAAGAGCTAAAAGGGTGTGTGGTTTACTTAGGATGCCGAGGAGTTCCCCAATCTGGCAGTTGCTTCTGGAAGAAGAGACAGAGTAGAGTCACTGAAATTTCAATCTAAGCAGCAACCACAGGTAATTTTTAGATTAAAACCACAATTGCTTTATGCTTACCTTTCCTTGCAGAACTAAACTCTTAAAAACTACTTTTCAGACATCTTTGTGTACTAAGATGGTTTTGTTTTGATTCATTCCTTCATAGGAGAATGGTTAATTTGAAACAGAGCTAACTCCCAAGCTAAGATGCTGTGTCTCTTTTGTAATAAAACTACTGGTTACTGCAGTTGCTTTGTCAGAAAGGCAGGAATACTAACTGCCCTGTGAAACTTTAATGGAAATAAACTTGACTCACTTGATGTAGGAAACAGCATTTATTTGCTAGATGGTAAAGTGTGACAGAGGAAAAATAAGAGTGTGCCAAAGTTTCATTGTATGCGGTCAGTATAGAAGCCTGGGGGTGGCCCCAGGTCTCATGGGTACAGCAGGTGGATCATAACTGAGATGAGGCACTCCCACATTGTGGGGCACTTATTCTCCAGCATGCTTGTTGCTTTACTTTTTAAAGGAAGTACATAATTTTGAAATATTTTTACATTTATATAAAGTTCTAATCCTTGAGCACATGTGTTGCAGTTCCCTGTCCTCTGCTTTGTAGCAGGGCTCTCTGCTTGCCTTTGCTGCACTGAGTGCTCTCCCTGCTGTGAGCCCTCAGCCAGTAGGGTTGTTGGTGATAGGCAGGAGGAGGAAAGCATGGTGGTCCTAGGGTAGAGAGCCCACATGCCTGAAGAGGGTTCCAGGGCTTTCTTGTGTATCTTTGTGTATTGCCTTAAAGTTCAAATCACAGCTTTGAGAGTGTTTCATATATAACATTTTTTTGGAATACATCAAACTTCAGGGCTTACATTTGGTATGATTTGCTGGGTGTGACTTGCACCTGTGTAGATTTTGGTCCTAGCGCTATAATTTCATGACACTTTGTTGGTTGACTAGGGCAATTAGAAAATGGTGCTAGAGACATTAACCAAGGAGACAGTGTACACAGATTTTTGTAGCAAATGCAGTATTAGATAAGACTTGGTGTCTGGAGTTGCACACCCTCACAGTGGAGGTTCTGATAGAACTGGAGGGGACTTAGACTAAACTCGGAGTTCTGGAAGGGAGAGGAAACGCAACTAGAGTACTGTTGGCATATGTGACACTGCTGTTTTTTCTTTATATGATTTTTTAAAAATATGACTTCTATAATTACTATCATTTTAATCTTTGGTATAATTTTTTGTAAAATGGTAAGTTTAGTGTGTCAAACTTACAAGTAAACTTATGTTTTGTTTTTTAACTTTTTAGAATACTTTTAAAAATAGTGGAAAGAAAAGCCAGATTCCACTACAGTTGGATTTGGGAGGCATGCTAGCAGCACTGGAGAAGAAGCAGCATGGCCGGCAGGCCAAGGAGTCCTCCAGGCCAGTTGTATTCTCAGGTAGGAGTTTTCTGACCTCACCAAGGGTCACAATCCTCAGAGATTATTTTGTAGTATTTTTACTTCTAGTCAGGTAATCTTATATGTAATCACAATTTGATAAGGGAATAAGCATAGGCTGGTGGAGTGGAATTGTGGGACTGGAGGTAAACCTGTATGACTATGTCCAGTAGAGGTTTTTTTTTAGAAGGCTGCCCAGTCCATTAAAAGAGCAAAGAAGTTAGCTGTAGTAGCACATGCCTGTAATCCTAGCACTCAGGAGGCTAAGATAGGAAGATTGCCATGAGTTTGGGGCCAGCCTGGGCTACATAGATCCTGTCTTAAAAATCACATACAAAAACACAACAAAACAAAAGACAGTAGTGTCCTCAGAAATGATTCTGGACCAACAGGATTTGTAAGTGCTGGAGAGTGAAATGCAACCCCTACCTCATACCATGGAAAATGAATCAGTGAACAAAGTATATGAGCTAAACTTTTAACAGTTTAGAAAAAATGGGCAAATCTTCATGGCCTTATGAACATGTCCAACATATGGCCCACCTTTTTTCACCTTCAGAGAAATTATCTTGGACTATATAAAAAATACATATAGTACATTTAATGTACATAAATAACAAAACTTCCTTTAATAGTTGCTATAAAGGAAAAAATGGTAGGGTGTACTATTGGACATTTGTTGAACAATAACACTAACTGAGTAAAGCGTGTATCCAGTAGGATTCAATATCCAGGTATATAAGAATGTTTCTGACTCAAACTGAAAGTGATCAGTAGGCTGACTAAAATAAGGACAAAGGACTAGAAAAGATGTTTCTCTGAAAAAAAAAGATACACAACTAACCAATAAGCATATGAAAAGATAGCACCATTAGTTATCAGGGAGATGAGAAAACTGTATGGAACTGTCCTTCACTTTCGGCCGTAAGCTGAAACCATGGAAGATAGAAGCATGTACCCTATGCACAGGAAGGTAAACAGCTGCCATGGAGCTTTTGATGGTGTGTCAGGTGGCAATTATAATAGCAACTCCACACCCAGATATTCATGCCCAAAACTGAAAATGGATTGAGTGACACTTATATTCAATGCCCAGCACAGCACCATTCGCAAAAGCAGGAGACAGCCCAAGTAGTCTAGCTGTGCATAGCTAACAGCAAACGTGCTGCAGCGTGAGTGAGCCTTGGGTACATTAGAAGCTAGACAGTAAAAAACAAATACTATATGATTCTGCTTAGTGGAAAGAGAATAGGCACAGTCACAGGACCAAAGTAGTTAGGATAGCTAGGAGCTGAAAGGAAGAGGAGTGGTCCCTTGTTGGTGGGAACAAAGTGCCATTTAGGGCATGAGAAATGGAAATAATGGTGATAGTTGTACAATACTCTGAATGTAATGTATGCCCCTGAACTATGCACTTACAGAGGGTAAATTTTATGTCAGTGTATTTTGCTAAGTGGTGTAAATATGATGACTTAGAAAAAACAGATCCTGGTACCAGGTGAGGAAGTCCCCCTTGGGTGTGGTGGTTTGTCACCATGATCCCCATATTTGTGTGAGCGCCCTGTGTTCTCAATGTTTCTTGCATAGATTAAGGAGCTGTACTCCTCAGACAGCAGCCAGCCTCAGGATCTGGTCAGGGCCGAGTCTATTCTTTTCTCATTTCCTGTCATATATCTGAGACCCATCCAAGAGAGGACTGATAGCAAGTTGTAAGAAGAAGCAGATGAACTTGCCACTGTAGTTGAAATAGTTTTTGTTTGTTTCTTTGTTTCCTTCTGAAGCAATTTATTTTCCAAAACACTGCATCTTTTAAGATGAAAAACTAGGCAGCCAGGGGCTGGAGAGATAGCTCCATGGCACAAATGCCTGCCTGGGAAGTGCAAGGTTGTGAGTTTGAACCTTGGTCCCACAAAAAGAAAGAAAGAAAGAAAGAAAGAAAGAAAGAAAGAAAGAAAGAAAGAAAGAAAGAAAGAAAGAAAGAAAGAAAGAAAGAAAGAAAGAAAGAAAGAAAGGAAGGAAGGAAGGAAGGAAGGAAGGAAGGAAGGAAGGAAGGAAGAAAGAAAGAGAGAAAGAAAAGAGAGAGAAAGGAAAAGGAAAAGAAAACTAGGCACCCAAGGAAATTGGTAAAAGAGCTTCATATTTCCTTGGATTGAGTTTGTTATGAAGGTCCTGAAAGTAAGAAGGAAAATACACCATGTTTTGGTGGTGTTAATCCTAGAAGGGATTTTCTGTCTTTGTCCAGAACAGCTGTGTATAAATTATGCAGTGAACATCATATACACCAATTAGGGTGTTTAGCTAAATGTACTCTACACTGAGGACAGCAAACCTAGGTCCCTAGATTTGTAATTAAAAGTTTTATTGCCACATAGCACCTTTTGTTTAAGGCCTGTCCATAGCTGCTCTTACACCATAATGTAGGAACTAGTATTGTGACTTGCTCCTAAGCCTAAGAATACAGTGGACCAGACTCTTGACTTAGGAACTTAATTCCTTTATGAGGGTTGCTTGTAACTCAAGTTGGCTGTACGTGAAGACTTTTTTCCCATAAGAAATAATGGAGGGCCCGGCGGGATGGCTCAGTGGTCTAAAGCGCCTACTTGGTAAAGCTTGGGCGGCTTCAGGGACTGCAGTTCGATCCCCGGCACCACATGCTGCGCCAGCCCTGCCCTCGGGGCGGGCTGAGCCAGCCATAAAAATGAGTGAATAAACAAACAAAGGTTCTGAAACAAGAAAAAAACAAATAAATAAAATTAAAAAAAAAAAAAAAAAAAAAAAAAAAAAAAAAAAAAAAAAAAAAAAAAAAAAAAAAAAAAAAAAAAAAAGAAATAATGGAAATAACTCATGATGTGTTCTAAACCTTCCAAAGCACCCTTTGCCTAATGGGAAAAGGTTATATAACCTGCATAATTTACCAGAAACACCAATGGTTTTCCTAGTATATTTACTACAAAGTTGCCAGATGTGCCTACTTTGCCAGAAACAACAGTTTCGTACTGTATTTTCCATTCAAGATGACATCTTTGGCTTATAGGAAGGGAGAATGGAATGGAATGTTGTTATGGTTTGGAAGGAGAATCCCCTTCCATAAGAACTCTGAAAACAGTTTGCTTACTAGAATACTGGTTTATTATAAAGGCCACAACTCAGAAAGAGCAAGAATGGGAAGGGCACAGTGTGTGAGAGCAGTGTGGAACTCCCTTCCAGGTAACACCTTGGCAGCCCCTGCATGTATCCACCAGCCTGAAAGGCCTCTGACCTCTGTCATGTGGGTATTTGTAGGGTTTTTATTGCCTGGGCATAGACTGAGTCACTGACTTTAGTGATAACTCCACCTGTAGCCCAGTTAGAACTGATAATGCCAGCCTGCTGTCAGCCAGTCCCAATCCTTACACTAAGGAGGAGTCCCCAGTCACTAGACACCTCAGCAGTAAGAATTTTAGCTCTGGGCCCGGCAGGATGGCTCAGTGGTCTAAAGCGCCTGCTTAGGAAAGCTTAGATGGCTGCAGGGACTGCGGTTCGGTCCCTGGTATCACATGCTGTGCCAGCCCTGCCCTCAGGGCAGGCTGAGCTGGCCATAAAAATAAATAAATAAACAAACAAAAGTTTTGAAACAAGAAAAAACAATAAAATTTAAAAATAAAAAAAAAAGAATTTTAGCTCTGTGATAGGTATAGGAGCAGAGATCCAATGAATTTCCTGTTTTGTAACAATCTAGATTCTAGAATCTAATTTGTATTTAAATGTCCATGATTGCCTCATCAATTTTGATAATTTTATTCATATCAAGGTTAACAGTTGGCAATCTCCCTGACAAGTTTCCCCTCAGCTGTTCTTAAGGTTGGTAAAGGTCTAGATACTCTTACTGTACATGATATTTTTGACTCATCCACATGTGTGGTGAATGGTGCTTATTTGTGGATTACTTCTGGGCAAAGATGGGTTTTCCTCAGTACAGTAGTTAGCTTTTGGCTTCCCTCCATAGTTCACAGCACAGAATGCCATAGGCTTGACATTGCTTTCTTCCAAACTATTTCTAAAGAATGTAGCTTCCTGGGTAGCCTCAGGGATGGACCTTGTTGCATAATATTCATTACTTTACAGAATAGTAGTTGTTGAGTATTTGAAAGTCAAGGAGGCACAGTGCCTGCCTGGCAAGTGTAAGATCTTGAGTCTGGTACTTGGTACCAAAAACAAAAGGAAGTTGGGGTGGGGTTGCCATAGTAGATACACAAGCTCTGTCTTGGGAATGTGAGTCATAAGTAGCCGAGTCCTTAATATTGAGGGTCATCTCTGCAGCTAGAATTTTATCCTTTTGAGTTTATGCCACTCAGATGCTGTTTTGTCCAGAACTTGCTCCTATGTTCTACCTTTTCTATGGTATTCCTGTGTGCTGACATTGTAAAACTGTTGCTAAGGACTGGGGCACATAGTCCTTTTGAGGCAGCCTGCCCTATACATCGGCTTCAGAACCCAGGTCTTGGGGCTGGGGAGATAGCTCAGTAGAATAAGCACTTGTCTGGCAAGTGCAAGGACCTGAGTTCAATCCCCAGTTCTGAAAAAAAAAAAAACAGAGCCCAGGTCTGGAGTGGGTCTGGTGGTGCCGGTGTCCTTATCTGGCAGATATGTCCATGAATTAGTAAGGCCTGTGGCAGTAAGCAATGTAGCAGGCAAATCCTGAGTCTTACAGATGGAAACTGTTGATCAGGCTTCTGGACCACCAGGGAAGCTGAAGAGGGATGCTGACTCTCACTATTAGATTCACACCAGACCTTTAGATGAAATTGCACACGAAAAGGCAGTTAGCAAGGGCTGGAAGCTCACACATAGGTTTTTAAATGAAGTGATGAGTATTGAGATGGCAATACTTCACCCTAAAACCTCAGAAGTGACCAACTCTTGACTTGACATTATCCTCCTTTTTGAGGTATCTAGAGGACCTTTATGAGGAAAAATAAAAACAAGCAGGGCTGGGGAGATAGCTCAGTGGTCTAAGAACCTGCCTAGCAAGTATAGGACTGCATGTTGTGCTAGCCCCAAAACCAGGTGGGGTGGCACATGCGTAGCTGCAGCAAGACCGCGAAATAAATAAATAAATAAATAAATAAGCAAGCAAGCAAGCAAGCAAGCAAGCAAGCAAGCAAAGTGGAATCCCTTTTTTTCTTTTTCATCATTAATGCCAAGTGTTCCTAGGCAAGGCCATCTAAAACACAAGTCAGGCCTTCTGTTTGGTTGGCTGATTAACTATGTTCAAGGAGGAGGGAAGAAGCATAGCCAGCCCACAGCCAGAGCTGGGAGGCCAGAGCAGCCTCAGCCACTCAGCAGCCCTCAGTGCTAAGGCAGAGCATATAAAGAGCAGGTGGTATGGGGCTAGGGAGATAGCTCAGCAGCATAAGTACCTGCCTCAGAAGCACAAGGTCTTGAGTTTGATTCCTGGTAGCACAAAAAAGAAAATAAGAGCAGATGGTAGAGCCAATCCTTACCTAGTCTGTATTTATGTAATTGTTAATATGGTTGGGTTCATGTGGTGTTTTGCTGTATTTTCTCTTTGTTTCATGTAGTTGGTTTCTTCCTCCTTTAATGTCATTTGTGTTAAATATTTTTAGAATGCTATTTCATTCCTTTTTTTAAAAAAAAAATTCAGTTTTAAAAATGATTTTCTTAGTGATTGCTCTGGAGATTACAATACATCCTAGCTTCTAGTATATCTCTTTTTATTCTCTCCCTATTTGTGATCTTCTTGTCATGGATACTGCATCTAAATGTGTTACAAACCAAATAGTGTAGTTATTACTTTATACAGTCATCTTTCAAAAAACTAAGAGAAATGAGAGAATACTTCATGTTTATTTTTCTGTTTATGACTTTCGATGTTCTTTATTTCTCTGGATTCACTTGCCATCTGGTGACTCTGAGAGTAATATTTTTTCTGAAGAAAAAATTTCAGTATTATGTATAAAGTCTGCTAGTGGCAGTATCTGTTAGTCTGTCTTTATGTGGGAATGTTTTTCTGTTGCATTCATTTTCGGGTCTGGTTTTCCTGGGTGTAGAATTCTTTTTCTTTTTCTTTTTTTTTTCTCTGTAGTAAGGGGGGATTGAACTCAGAACCTTGCACTTGCTAGGCAGATGCTTATGCTACTGAGCTATATCCCTGGCCCAAGGATGTAGAATTTTGGTTACCAGCTTTTCTCTTTCAAAGGAAAGAGTTTTATTTTGTTTTTTTTGAACTTTATTCATTTATTTATGTTATGGCCGGCTCAGCCTGCCCTGGGGTGGAGCTGGCACAGCATGTGGTGCCCAGGATCTAACTGCAGTCCCTGCGGTTGCCTAAGCTTGCCTAGCCAGGTGCTTTAGACTGCTGAGCTATCTCACTGGCCATTTTTTTATTTTCTTTTAAGAGAAAATATGTCAACAATTTTTTTCTTTTGAATGTCATTCCACAGTTCTGTGCCCTCTTGATTGGCAAGAGACTTCAAATGTGAATCTGTGTTGTGTGATTTGCATGTCCCATATTTTATTTTGATCTTCAGTAGATTAACTGTGGTATTGTCAGATGTGGATCTCTTGGCTTATCTGAGACTGGTTGTGGTGTTTGGACTCTTAATTTTTTTTTGTTTTTTTGGTTGGACCAGGGTTTCGAATTCAGGGCCTTGCACTTGTCAGGCAGGCAGTTGTGCCATGGAGCTATCTCCCTAGCCCTGGACTCTTAATGTTTTAATCTAATTTGGCAAGTACAGGGCCATTATTTTAATGGATTAGTTGATATATTTATTTTCTTGTCTCTCCCCTTACCTTCTGGGATGGCTTTAATACTGATACTGCAGCTTGATGTTGCCCATGGGTCTTGGAGGCTCTGCCCACTGTTTTCATGCTTCTTATCTTTTCAGACCTCTTTTTTTTTCTTTTCTTTCCTTCTTCTTTTTTTTTTGAATATATTTATTACAGAGTCTATAGGGTCTACAAGCAGCAGTTCTCAACCTGTGGGTTGCGACCCCAGTGGAGGTTGAACGACCAAAACACAAGGGTTGCCTAAAGCCATTCCGAATCATAACTAGCAAAATTACAGTTTTGAAGTAGCCACCAAAATTATGTTTTGGTTTTGGGTCACCACAACATGAGGAACTGTATTGCAGGGTCACGGCATTAGAAAGGTTGAGAACCACTGGTCTACAGGGTCTCACTACATAGATCAGACTCGCAGTGATCCTCCTATTTTCAGCCTCCCAAGTGCTGGGATTACAGGTGCACACCACGCCCGGTCTCAGTTGCTGCCTCACCATGCCGCAGGGGATGGGGCCAGCACGGTGCACGGGATTGAACCCTGGCCACTGTGTTCTGCGTAAGCAGACTCTTTAGTCCACTGAGCTATCTGGCCGGCCTCTTGTCTTTTGTAAGGTGACTATGTTTCTGGTGTATGAGCACTACTTCCAGGTGCTGTGAGATTGAAGTGAGGCAGGAGTAGGGGGCTGGAGTGCAGTCCGTCAGGGCACTGGTGTTCAGAAGTGAGTTCCTGGGCAGTGGCAGCAGGTCCTGCAGATTGGGTTAGCAGAGTTGCTTAGGACAACAGTGGTTTCACCCAAGCGTGAGTGACCTGCGTTGATCAGGAGGTACATTTCTGGTGCCAGGGTCCAGTTGTAAAGCTCCACATAGCATTCTGGTGGTTTGTTCTATGTAGAGCTGGGCAGGAGAACAGACTAGGGTTCCTTCAGGGCACTCATGGTGGTTACAGCTTGAGCTGGCTATTCCCATTTTAGGCTGAATCCTCTCTTCATGTACACCGATTGTTCAGTATCCCAGGTCTTCTGAGCCCGTCTTCTTTCTGTACAGTTTTTTTTTGTTTTTTTTTTTTGTCTTTTTGAGACAGGGTCTCGCTATGCAGTTGAGGCTGGCCTTGAGCTCACTTTGTAGCCCAGGCTGGTCTCAAACCCATACCAATCCCCCTGCCTCAGCCTCCCGAGTGCTGGGATTACAGGCGTGAGCCACCACGCCCGGCTTCTGTACAGTTTTTATGTATTAAAATTTATGTTTATTCTGTTCTAGTGATTACCTTTGAGAATTGGTCCATGTTCCATATTTGCAGTAGTCAGTATCTGTTCTTTTTTCTGAGTGTGGGTTACACATTCTTTGAATGTCTCACAGTTTTGTGTTGAATAGTGAATATTTTAGTTAATATATTGTAGCAACTCTGGATTCTGATTTATTCCCTAAAAGAATAGTGATGGGGGTTGCTTTTTGTTTTTTTCTTTTAGGTAACTATTTTGGTCTAAATCTGAAGTCTGTCTACCCTCACAAGTCTCTACTTCCTCTTATTTTCTGTTTTTCTGCCTATTTTTCTTCAGGGCTGCCAGTCCTGTGCCTGCAGAGCCAAGGGGACTCGCAGGTTGTGCTCAGGCCTACACTTTGTGTAGATAGGGCTGTGTGCACTGGGGTGCATTCAGCCCTTAGCCCAGGTTCATGACCACCAGCTGTCAAGTTTTCTGGGCCTGCCTCTTGAGAGTTTCTCCTTTGCCAGCCAGGTGTGTTGGCATGCTCTGGCCTGTGCACCTTATGCACACCCTGTGGCCTGAATAGGCATGTGAAGAGCTCTTCCCTAGACCAGTTGTTATGGTTTCTGCTTAGTTGTCCCCCTCAAAGCCTCAGGCAGTCATGGGGCAGCTTCTGGAGTTTGTGGTTATTGTGAGTGGAGATGTTGCACTTGCCCTGGGGTAGGTAACTTGCATTATAATATAAGGAGGGAGAGAAGCTAGTTAGCTGTCTGAGGCCACTCCTTTTGCTTGGTGCTTTTTGCTACCACCATAAATGACTGCTCTCTTCCCTCTGTCACTCTGCCTTGGAACCAGGTTAGTATGTACTGAAACCTCCACTATCTGTGAGCTAAATAAACCTTTGCCTCCCTAATTTTGAGTGTTGAGTATTTGTCCCAGTAACGAGAGAAGAGTAACTCAGAACAGTGTTTTAAGCACTCGGGAGGCTGAGGCAGGAGGATCCGTGTGAGTTCGAGACCAGCCTGGGCTACAAAAGTGAGTTCAAGGCCAGCCTGAACTGCATAGTGAGACCCTGTCTCAAAAAAAGCCAAAAAAAAAAAAAAAAAAAGAACAGTGTTTTAGAGTTCCTGTAGTTCTGGGCTGGTCTGCCCACCTGCCCGCCCTTGGAGATGGCAGCCACACAGTCTTCCCTTCCCTTGTGTGCTGAGATCCACTGTGAACAACCATATTTCAATCTAGCAGGCCCTTTTTGGCAATGATGCTACTGGTTTTCAGGGCCTTTGTAGCTTTTGAATGAGCCAGAAACAGCACAGAGAGAAGAGATACTGGGAAAAGACCTGCCAGACCCATGCTGCTCCCACTGAAGTACTGGTGATCTCAGGAACAAAGCTTATTCACTGCTTCCATAGGGCAGATGTGATTGTTTTGGGTGGTTTGGCCCACTTTAGTGGCCACTTAGAAGGAGAGGATTGTTGCCCTCCTCACTGCCCTGGGATAGAGACTCCTGGGCCCATCCTGCTCAGTTAGTGCTTTCTGGCAGCAGGCTGTTGGACTGCAGTGCTATAAGGGCTAGTGGCAGGCTTGCCAGGGCCCAGATGAGAGCTATACTTGGTGGTGTCCCTGGATACCCAGCAACCGAGCAGATGTGACTGGGGGCCAAGCCACCATTTGTGTATGTCCAACACCGTGCCAAAGTGAGGCCCTCTGAATGCCGGCCGCTGTGCTGGAGGAGGGAGTCAGTGGGGTCATCTTGGATCTGCTGGACAAGTAGTCTGCCAGCCCACCACTCTGGGAGAGTGAGGCAACTTACTCCCTGCCTCAGGATAGAGGGTGGAGGTGAGGGCTGGGTGGGTAGCTGAGTGAACTTCAACCCCCAGTGATGTAGAAAATCTTGCCTTGAAGCAGGGAATTGCACTGTCTTGCAGGGCATACCTGTATGACAATACACTGGGTGGTGTTATTATTTTAATGTCAAAACCACAGGTGAGTGAAGCACACTGGGAAGAGTGGCAGTGGTTGTTGAACTGAATGAGGGTGAAGGTGTGCTATTTACCATTCTGTTGTCTTTGGTATATGTGTGCAAGTTTTCCTAATTCAGAGCAGAGGAGGCAGTTAATCAAAGTGAAAAATGTTGCTCCCAATTCCCATGATGAGATGTGGGAAAATCCACCTATGTCTGGAGAGCTAAGGTGAATCAGTGAAAATTGCTGTAACTTTATAAGGGCCTGGTAAGACACCTAGATAAAAGATAGACACACAGAAACAGAAACCTATAGCCCAGTGGTTCTCAACCTTTCTAATGCCATGACCCAGCAATACAGTTCCTTATGTTGTGGTGACCCCAAACCAAAAAATAATTTTGGTGGCTACTTCAAAACTGTAATTTTGCTAGTTATGATTTGGAATGGCTTTAGGCAACCCCTGTGTTTTGGTCGTTTGACCCCCGCCGGGGTCTCGACCCGCAGGTTGAGAACCGCTGCCATAGCCAGCTTCCACAGAGGCCATGCTGTCTGTAGGTGTTATGGAAGGGGCTGGGGCCCAGCATCAGCAGCAGTGACGTACAACCTGGAAATACTCTGGCTCCAGGACATGTGCTGTGTAGTTTGATTGTATAGATAGAGGGTTGGTCTTCCCAAATTAGTAGTTGTGAAGGCTGGGGATATAGCTCAGTGGCACAAATGCCTGCCTGGCAAGTACAAGGTCCTGTAAATTTCATTTAGAGACAAAGGGGAAGTTTTTGGGTCAGGCTCAGGTGGCACGGGTGACTCTTGCAGACACTCTAGGTAGCTGAGGCCTGAGAGCTGGTTGAGGCCACCAGGAAATGAACATAACAGTGTTCCACCCTGTTGCAGTTGGAGCAGTACCCGTCCTTTCCAAAGAAGCCAGCTCGGGGGAGAGGGGCCGTCGCTTCAGTCAGGTGAAGACTCCACACAACCCTTTGGACTCCAGTGCCCCACTGATAAAGAAGGGGAAACAACGGGAGGTCCCCAAGGCCAAGAAGCCTACTTCCCTGAAAAAGGTGTGTAGAGGGTTTCCATGGATGATGACCCAGTTTTACATATCCATATTGACTTCTCCTAGCACTTAGATTTCCAAATTTTTGAGTTTATATTAAACAACATCTAATCTAGTTGTGTTCATGCCTCACTAGCAAACACTTCCTCATTTGGGGAGGTGGACAGGGTAGAGTGTGTGAAGCAGGGATTACTTCAGCCACCTGCTGGGAAAATGGCTTCTTTTGCTTTGTGATGATGAGAACAAAAGACCAGAAAGGAGAGTTGCTCTTCCCTCTTCACACTTGATACCCTCTCCCCCAACAAGAATGTAATCTGCATACATTCTTGTGAGTCTCTTACAGCCCAGCCCAGTGGTGTGTGTCCTTGGTCTCTGCCTGAGGTAGGGGCCCAGAATTGGCTTCATAGCCCAGATTCTTCTCGCCTGCTTTGTACACTCTTAATTTGTGGGGTCTCTGCTGTCCTCACAAGTAGGGGCCATTCTGAGGACTGGGATGCCTATCTTAGTCCCCAGACACATTCTGGCTGTTCAACACACTCAACTCAGGCAGCTCATTTTACAGAAGAGCTTATATTTTAGGTACTGGTACTTGGTATTTTAATCATTTCTTTAATTTTGAAGATTATTTTGAAAGAACGGGAAGAAAGAAAGCAGCAGAGGCTCCGAGAAAATGCCTTGAGCCCAGCTATGGCCAGTGATGAGGCACAGGATGCAGGGAGTGGTGCTGAGGAGCAGGCCTCTGACCAGGCTGGCCCCACAGGTAGCACGGGATTTCTGTGCACGGGGTTTCTGTGCTTTCACTCCTGAGGTGGGAGCTTCCATGAGCGCGGACACTATACGAAGCACATCTGCCCTCCACAAGTGTGATCTGTGTGGTACAGCAGGCACCTTGGACCCAACGGGACCGACAAGCGTTAACTCCAGAAAGAACAGCTTGCCCGCAGGTGCCTGAGCCACACTGCTGTAGAAGTGCTTGTGTCTGGCTTTGGCTTCATGAAAGGCACAGAGGAATCCAGCATCTGATTGGGGAACCAGAATAACCTGGAAGCCCCTCCCCTGTGCCACACCACACTGCTGGCCCTGTCATTGTTGTGCAGAGGTGGGTGGTGGTGGGGTTCAGGCAGTGTCCAGTCCTGGGCTGCTAGAGGAAGGTTGCTATAGATGGAGGCATGTTCACATGTGATGTTTTCCCTGGGAGCAGTATTGCTTTAGTAGTTCCTGTCACAGATTCCTGTTACACACAGGCTGGGGCAGGGGGGATACTGGCATTTCGGTCCTTCCTGCCGGGCCTTGTCTCTGGAGCTTCACTCCAGCAGGTGTGGGGTGGGTTTTACGTTTATGTCTCTGATCTGGTGGTCTACAAAAGCTTCTTTTTTGGGATGGCAAGCTGTTAACTGAACCACAATGTGTGTTAAATATACCTCATGTTTGAGGCACTCACAGGTATTTCATTTTTTGTTTTTTTTTTTTTTCTTGGTGCTAGGGCTGAGCCCCAAGGCCACAGTTGTGCCAGGCAAGTAACACCTCCACTGAGCTGAACCCCAGCTTGAGGCTCAAATGTTAAGAGTTTAGCTCTTAAGGACTGTTTGAAAAAGAATGGGTTCAAAGCCGGGCGTGGTGGCTCACGCCTGTAATCCCAGCACTTGGGAGGCTGAGGCAGGAGGATTGGTGCAAGTTCGAGACCAGCCTGGGCTACAAAAGTGAGCGCAGGACCAGCCTCAACTGCATACCGAGACCCTGTCCCAAAAAGACAAAAAAAAAGAAACAAAGGAATGGCTTGAAGCACATTAGCCCTGATTTTTAAAACTTCCTGATAGGAGGTTCTTCAGATTCCAGAATGAAAAGATGAATATGACTAGTAAATTGTACCTGTAAAAGATGGTTAAAATGGTAATATTTCTGTGTATTTTACCAGAGTAAAAATGAATGAATAAACAAATTAAGGGGGAAGGGAAAGAAGCCCATGTCCTGGAAACCAGGAAATACTGCTCTGTCAGCTTTTCTGCTTCTCCAGTAGCTCTGTTAGCCACCTGTTCTACTGTCCCACAGCACTGTTGGGAGAATGGCAGGTTTGTGAGTGTCTGGTTACATCACGGGGACTGCTATGAGCCAGTTCCACATGGCGGTCTCCACTACACCCAAGGGCTCTGCAGTACAGTGACTTTTTTATCTTTGAAGCTTCAGGCACAACAGAAGAATTGGCCTCCTCCACTCCTGTGGTTGAGGGCCAGTCAGAAGAGCCGCCTAGTGCAGAGTTCCAGCAGGATGCTGAGGCCTGCCAGTCTGCACTCAACCAAGCTGCCTTCCCCAAGATCCACAGCCGCAGATTCCGGGAGTGAGTGAGCGAATGCCCACCTGCTAGGGCCTGGGAGAGGCGGGGCACTTAGGTTGAATTTGGCACTAATTTCTCCCCCTTACATGCATAGCATCGGAAGTCCCGGTAGTTATACCATTCTGCACCTTAATCTTCCAGATTGAAAGTGATCAGGTACCTAGTTAGTTATGTGGACATTTAGGGGTGGTCTGACCCTTGTATCTGCTGGAGACCCTTATCTGTGTTTCTGTCCTGCCAGCGATGATGAAAGAGGAGACCTGGATCCAGGATTTCAGGGTGGATGGGTGGTGAGGTGACAGTGAAGTTACTGAGATTCCTTTCATGATTTCATTTCTCTATACAAGTTTTTTTTTTTTTTTTTTAGACAAGGTCTCGCTATGCAGTTGAGACTGGCCATGAGCTCACTTTTGTAGCCCAGGCTGGTCTCGAACTCACACCAATCCTCCTGCCTCAGCCTCCCGAGTGCTGGGATTACAGGTGTGAGCCACCACGCCCGGCCTCTCTATACAAGTTTTTAAGGGCAGGGTTCTTTGACCTTGCTTGCCAGTTCTTCTTCTCTTTCTTGGTAGTTCATCCATGCATTTGTGTTCAGAATAGGGAAGACACATGGAGGAGTGTCTTCCTCCATGGTGAGCAACCTCTGCACGCCACAGTGGAAGGCAGGACACACAGGTTTTTGTCCCATTATGGTTCAGAGCCAGGAAGATGCCTCAGTCATTACCTTCCCCATTTATATTTCATTTTTGAGATAAGCTCTTGCTGTGTTCCTAGTTTGGCCTTGAGCTTGCAGTATTCCTATCTCAGCCTTCCAGCAAGTTAATGTTTAACTTTGTATACACTTAACATCAACCAATAACCTGTGGCCTCAGCCCACAGCTTTCGGATCTGGGGTGCTTGTTCTGGCTCACTTGCCTTTTGTGCAGCTGGTCCAGGGTTCCAACGAGTGTTACTGTCCCTGTGACTTCCTGTCCAGTGCTATTTCTGTCTCTTCTCCCTGGGGTGGATGGTTGCAGGGTCAGGGGCCAATTCTTAGTGTCTGATGTTTCTTTCAGTTACTGCAGCCAGATGCTCAGTAAAGAAGTAGACGCCTGTGTCACAGAACTACTTAAGGAGCTAGTCCGCTTTCAAGACCGAATGTACCAAAAGGATCCAGTAAAGGCTAAGACCAAACGCCGGCTTGTGCTGGGGCTGAGGGAGGTTCTCAAACACCTAAAGCTCAAGAAGTTGAAGTGCATCATTATTTCTCCCAACTGTGAGAAAATACAGTCGAAAGGTAATACATACCCTGTGCTATCCTGTGGCACATGGGCCCCTGCGGCTTCCCTCGTTCTTGAGTAGCTCTGGACTAGCTGTGTCCCTGGCCCCAGGTCCAGCCCATACCCACCTGGGCCGTGCTGATGTGTTTTCAGTTTTTTTGTGCTGAGTAACTCTTTCGCAGGTGTGTTGTGCCCTGAGCACCTCCTTCTGAAGCAGGTCAGTGGTGTATCCTGCACAGGGTGCTCACCTGGCCAGCAGGCCTTTCTCTGGAGCAGAGAAGAATGTGCCACTGCTGTGCAGGTTCCACTGGGAAGGGTCACAGCTACTCCTGCCACCGAGTGATGCACCAGCAGCTGTCCAGGCTCCCTGGGGCTGTGCACTGTGTAAACGGCCCATCTGCCCACTTACTACCAAGGTGGCTCTGTCTGAATACTGTGCCATTTTATCTGGACTAGAAGGTGCTCTTTATCAAATGGTAGGTGTTATATAAGGTGACAGTGAGCCCTCCTCTGTGATGTCTCCTATTTACCTTGTGTTTAGACCATCTTGGCTCTCAGGGGACGTTTATGTTACGTCTTTTCTCATCCAGAGCAGTGGGCTGGAGTACCCTCTGTGGTGGTCTCTTGCCTAGCACGTGCTGGGCTTGCATCCCAGCAATGCAGGACAGAAGTGGTAGGATCAGAGTGACCCTGCTGGCATGCACCCCTGCCTCACCTCATCAGTGCTGGTGGAGGAGGGAGCATCTATGCACACCAGCCTTCCTTGACCCTACTTCTTTCTCCTGTGTGAGCCTCAGTGCAGTCGCAGTCTTGGGCCTGAGCTGCATGATCTTCTAGTTAGTGCTCAAATAGGAAGCTGGGAGGCTTTCTAGTATCTGAGGCCTCCTGTGGCCAGTAGGCACAGTGGATGCCTTGTGGCCAGCTTGCAGGAGAGGGCTTTGGGCTTCTTTCTGGGTGGGTATGCCCTGGGATTGGCTTGTTCCCCCTCAGAGATGGTTACATCTGGGAAAGGCAGGCTCAGCTCTCAGAGGTATGCTGTGTGAGGACCCTGTCTCACCCGAGGGCTGTGGCTGCAGGGCTAGAGGCCCACTGCCTCCTCAGTATTAACAGCAGGGTCTGAGCTGTACTCCCTCTTGTTCTGCCTACTCCTAAGCTTTGGGACACCCAGGACCCAGGTCTGGCCAGCCTGACCTGTCCCTACTGTGGCTTAGGTCCCCAGGCTAGCTCCATTACCCATGAGCATTTTCACTTCTAGGATTCTCATCTTCCAAGGATTCATGTCTAATTACATACATGGATGTGCTTCCCTAGGCCAGAATCCACTGCCCCCATGGGCATACCTTGCTCCTCTCTGCTGAACGTCAGTGTGCTCCTTGATTGGCATCTTAAGGTTTGTTATGCGCTTAAAAGTGTAATTTAGTTCCTCCTTTTGTTAGTTGACTAAGATAGCCAATGGTTTGGTATTTTATAAGCAAGGTAGCCTTGAACTATGTTATGGTGAATTTGTTTGCCCAGAATTGCATTATACTTAGTAATTCCAGCCATGGCTTAGCATTTTTTGTTTATCTGAGCTCCTGTGTTGACTCCTGAAGTTATCAGCCTTGGAGTGAGCATGCTTTCTTCTCTTTAATAACTTTCTCACTGATGTTGTTCGAGCAGAACAGCCTTGACTTTGCTGCTTTTGTTGGGGACCCTAAGTCTCCCACTGCGCCATTCTGGTACTTAGGTCTCTGTGGCTTTCTTCTCAAGGCAAAATGTCTCTCCCTTGCAATTCTGAGGCTGCAAAGTGTGGAGAGCTGCCGCATCTCTGGGCATCTTTTTGATTCTGTGGTTCCTTTCCAGCAGTGGAGATCCTTTCAGCTTCATCTTTGCAGTCCATAGCTCTCCTGGTGCTTCCTTCCTGGCCAAACTCACAATATTTTAAATCATCCTGCTTGGCTCTTTACTCTTGATTTTCAACATAAATCTGGCTAAAAGCCACCAATAACAACCATGACACTGCCCCAATAGTTGGCTGCTTTGAAATATCTCTTGAAAGATCAATCAGTGTACCATGCTTAATCTCAATCTTAGGCAAAGTCTCTGGGCACAAACAAAATTCCGACAGACTTTCAGCTAATCCATAGCACAAATCATCTGGAGTCCAGTGATCAATGCTACCCTTTTTGCAGCAGAAACCTCCTCAGCCTTTACAGGCAGGCCTTCTGTCAGTCTTCTGGTCTGAGTTCTGACCAGAATCTCCCCTACAGAACAGCTGAAGCTTTTCCAGCTCTTCACAAGCAGAGGATCTCTCCAGACCATTCCAATCTCTGCTCTTAAGCCATTCTTTATACCCAGGCTTCAAGCCAGTTGTTTGGTCTGAGATCTGACCAGAATCTCCTAAACAAAACAGCCGAAACTGTTCCAGTACTTTGCTTGTAGGTGACATCTCGGAACCTTTCCCATCGTCCCATAAGCCATTTCCAAAAGCTTATAATCCATATTGTCAGGTACAGCCACAGCAACGACTCCACTTCTCTGGTACCAAATTCTATCTTAGTTACTTTTTCCTTGTTGCTGGGACAAATACCTGATGCTCACAATGAAGGAAAGGTTTATTGGCTCACAGTTACTGGAGGTTTCAGTCCATATTCGACTGGCCCAAGGCTGAGTGGAACAGGGCAGAGAGCATCCAGTTCATGGCAGCAGAACAGCAACAAAATGGTGACAGAGGCAACAGAACAACCAGGGAGCAGAGAGCAACAGCCATTTTTGTTTTTTCTTTATGCATCAGGTTTTATTTCATTTCTCAACCTTCCTACCACAAGATCATTAAAGAATTTTTGAAGTTATTTTAGAGGGCCAGCTAGATAGCTCAGCAGACAGAAACACCTGCTTAGGCAGCGCAGGGACTGGGGGTGTGATCCCTGGCATGCCATGCTGGCCCTACCCTGGGGCACGCTGAGACTGGGTGTAGTGGTTTGGGGGACTGAAAACAGGATCCCTACAAGTCCAGTCTGTGTAAGACCCAGTACTAAAATACATCTAAAAAATTGTTTTTCTTCTGGTTGTTCAGTGTTTCCATATGTCTAAGTAGGTTGCATATCAGTGTAAGATGAGTCTGGCTAGATCTTTTCAGAGGCCCACTGCACCCTACACCTCCCCAAGATCTTTTTCCCAATAACTGGAAGTCTTCCTCACTAGCTTGCTTATCACACATTCCAGTCACTCTTGGACCCTCCACCTATGGGTTGCGTTTTCTTGTTAGTAGTATGGAGCTTTATAGCAAGCATGAAACCTGTTAGTGCTAGCCTCATATTTCACTTATTTTTCATTTCAAGAAATCCTGCTTTAAAAAAAAGAAAGAAAGAAAAGAAATAAATCCTGCTTTGTAGTCAGCTGAAATTCTAAAGGTTGGATTTAATGAGGAGTTGACATTTTATCATCTTAGATTGTCCTCTCCAGGAGCACAAATGCTTTTTTGCATAAATGCTCTGGTGTTAGTGGAAGTTGTGCTATAAATCTTTCAGGTTGCTGAATAAATGTGTTCTTGCTGAGGCAGTCTGTGGTGGGGCCTCTGTCTGCTGTGGAGCTTGGCTAGCCTTGAGCCCAAGTCCTCATCTCCTGCCATGGGAGTGCACCCTGCTGCTCTGGGGCTCTTTCCCCCTCCCCTGCTATGTACTATTCTTGGCTCCCCAGGCAGGAGGAGACAGTGAACCCCTGGAAGTCAGAGTCCTGCCAGAGGTGCTGTACAGGGTGAGGAATTCTCTTCTCTGGGCCTCTGGTCTTGTGTGTAAGTGGGGGCTCAGCATCTGCCTTTGAGTGTTTGGGGTGGTTCCACGTAAAGTTGCTGATCTGTGGCCTGGCAGGAAGTGTTGCATAGTACTAGCCAGTGCTTAACTTTGCTGTAGCAGTGTGCAGATGCACAGGATGTTGTTAGACTCTGGAGGTGTCTCTTGGAAAAGGTCCTCTCATGTGGCTAGTGCCTGTGCTCTGTGGAAATTCATCAGAGGCTGCAGAGTTGGTGTAGAGCTGTAGGCAATGTGTCTGCTGTCCAGGTAGTCAGGCTCAGCTACAGCCTCCATGATGTGATAAGATGATCCTTATCTTCTGCCTAGGCGGGCTGGACGACACTCTGCACACCATTATCGATTGTGCCTGCGCACAGAACATCCCCTTTGTGTTTGCTCTCAATCGCAAGGCTCTGGGGCGCAGTTTGAACAAAACAGTTCCTGTCAGCGTTGTGGGCATCTTCAGCTACGATGGGGCACAGGTGAGATGGGGCTTGAGCCAGGAGGCAGCTGGAGTAGGTGGTCTCCATTCCCCTATGGTATAGCCTAGTTCTGCTGCTATGCTGGCTCTGAGGAGATGCCACCAACAAGGCAACAGCTTCTTATAAAACAGTGACTTTAGTCTCTTAACAGTGCCCTATGCCTTCCCCTGAATCTAGCACTGGGCTAACAGCCAGCAGGTGTCTCAGGAGGTGGTCCACTGTGGGCTCTAGGTGGCACCCCACAACAGGCCCAGAGGCTTGTCACCATTTTCTCTGTGGTATGCAGGGACCAAGGGTCATTCTGGGTTGTGACCTATGTACTCTCACTTGTGTCCAAGGACCAGTTCCACAAGATGGTTGAGCTGACTATGGCAGCCCGGCAGGCATACAAGACCATGCTGGAGAATGTGCGGCGGGAACTGGCAGGGGAATCTGTGCCCCAGATGCCTCCCAGCTTGCCCTCAGAGGGCCCAAGTGACTCTGTGGAGGACACCCCTGCAGAAGAGCCCCAATACAGTGAGTGGTTGGGGTGAGAGGTTGTGTGGGGGCAGGCACCCTGTGGCTTATGTGGGGTCCTCAGGAAAGCAACCTGGCATCCATGGAGTCACACTCACTGCAATAGGACCTGAGAGGTCAAGTCCATAGACTGACAGGACTTGGGAAACTGAGAGCAGAGACAGCTATCTGTCCTAGACAGATATCACCCACATGTCACCCAGAGGGTGGTCTCAAAGGTAGCACACTCAGGAACGTCTTTGGAGGCCAAGTGGAGTCTCACAGGGTGCTCTCTGGGATGTGGCTGAGGTTGCTCACTGAGGGATCCCAGGAGGCTGGGAGGTGGGCAGATCCTGCTCTGAGCAGGGGTAGAGTCTCTTCACTGGCTTCCTGGGAAGAGAGGTTTTTGATGTCTGCCTCGCACTGCTGTTTTCTGTTGTAGTTCAAGTCTGGAGAAAGCACCTGGAAGCATACAGTTGCTGCACCCTGGAGCTGGAAGAATCCCTGGAGGCCTCAGCCTCTCAGATGAGCAACTTGAATTTATAAGGAGAGAGTTCTTTCCTGTGTGTCTGTGTATTGTGGGTAAGGATCAGGAAGCTTAAAAAGACATTGGGGCTGTTCTGTTTTTCACTGACCTTATGTATTTTGTATGACTGTTGAATTTGAAAAGTAAGCTCTGTGAAAGGCTCACAGAACAGTGGTTGTGAGGCTTCAGAGCTGGGATTCCACCTGCTGCCATCTACAGTCTGGAGAACACTGGAAGTGCATCCTTGAGCACCTCAGCACCTGAGGCCTCCCCTCTGCTGCTGCATGGCTGAGCCTAGTGTCTGTCACAGAGACAGGCAGAGGCAAGGGATGGGAGGCACTTACCCTCGCAAGGTCACTTGACATTGGTACAGGGGGCAGTGGGCATGGGCCCTTTCTCAGGGGACATAGCTCTTCAGCTTCATGATGGGGAGATGCTAAAATGAGCCTCAGAAGGAACATTGGTTTTCTAACCTGCAACTTTTTGACAACAGTTACTGTTTTGGGTCTGTATTTCCAAAGAAAGGGTATATATTCCAGTTGCTAGATTTCAGTTTAGTTAATCTACTAATCTTTCTTTTTAAATGAACATATTGTGAATGTGATTTCTGTCATGGAGCCCAAGGGCAAAGCTTACTTGCGTATTTTCCCTGTAAGAAAGAGGGCTTATTTATTTTGAATAAAGAGTGATTATTTAATTTCATTTCAGATTCTGATGCTTTTAGCCTTGTCACTGGTCTCAGTCATACTGGTTACTCCTGCATCCTGAATTGTCCCTGTCAGACACTGGCCTCTGACCTGCTAGGCCTGAGCCAGGCAAAATGGCCACGTGTACCAGCTCTAGTAGTAGCCCCTGCTGAAGTGTCAGGGCTGCAGGGACCTTTTAGTCCTAGTCCATGCTTGCATTCCCTTCACCAAAGGCAGTGGTAGGTCCTGTACTGCTTTGTCTTTGGAGCTCCTGTTCAGTTCACTCCCACTAGACACTAGTGGTCTGTGATGAACAGGTCAAACTGGACAAATGAGTCAGAATGGTGTGGTATGGATGGGGCTGGCAGTGTGACCACAGGGTGCTTGTGGTGGCCAGCATGTGGCTGGGTATGGATGTGTTCTAAGCTAGTGTGGGAAGTGGGTGTGGCCAGTCAGGTCAGCAAGATAGAACAAGGTACCTTTTCTGCCTACCCCTCATCAGAAGCCAGAGCAGGTTGATGTAGTACATTTGAAGAGAGGAGCTCAAGAGCTCTATGTGTACTTCGTGAGGGAAAAAAAAAAAAAAAATTTGGCAAAAATAAATCTAATTTTTATGAAAATTGTGGCACCAATGCAGTGGCAGCTGAAATTTAAAACACAGTAAACAAACATAATAATTACATATATGCCAATAATTTCAAACTGCTCAAAATGGACAAATTATTCTAGAAAAATAACTTACCAAACAACAACTAAAACCATCTTTAACAAATTTTGAATGGTTCTGTACCATGAGGAAATAAACAGCCTTTGAACTATACTCACTCAGTAGGTAGAATTTTTAGATTTGATTAGTCAAAAAATTGTTTTGAAGTTTCTATTGGAGATGAGGTCTACTGAGAGGCCCTTCTTAGAGGGCTCCAGATTTGTGATTCCTGTGCTGGTCAGTTTGGCCTAAATGTGGCTAAAGTAGAGGTTTGGGGATAGAGGCTGAGCAGAATAAATGTGCAGCTCTTGTTAATACATGTGCAGAGCCAGAAATGCTGCTTGTGGCCACAGTCCCCACCAGGAGACCCCATCACTGAACCTCCAGTGTGTTCCCTGTCTTACAGAGCATGAGCATGCTCCACTCAGTCACCTCAGGGAGAATACCATGGGAAACACCCTAGAGCTCACAAAATTCACTCAGCACTGCTGCTGTGGAATGCATACCTTCGAGCCCCATGAATGTGAATGGACAACTCACAGAAGAGCTTCCTGTTATGTGTTCTTGACAGCTCTGTGAGCAAGATGATGGCGCTCATCCAGATGGATGAGCCGCCACCTGGCAGCCTCCAAAGTACTCCAGGAGATGGGGACAGAACGTGCCCAGACAACTCTGCACAACTCATCTCTGAGAGCCTCATTCACTCCAGTGCATGAGGGATCATGTAAGAACTAGTGTGCTCCTTTCATGGGAAGATTTCAGAATTAAGGTGCAGAGCAGGCTGTGCTCACATGGCTAAACAGAGAGCTAGTACCTCATGACAGCCATGGTCCTAAGAACTCAGCTTTTGTTTTGTTTTGTATTTTTAGTACAGGGTCTATACAGTTTCAGTACAGATTTGACTCATATTAATTGTGTTTTAAGGCTCCCAAGAGTTGGGATTACAGGCATGCACCACCATACCCAGTAGTCTCAGTTGCTGTCTCAGTGCACCCTGGGGGCAGGACTGGCACATGTGCTAGGGATTGAACCCCAGTCCGTGTATCTGCTTAAGCAGGTGCTTTAATCTGCTGACCTATCTGACAGGCCCTCTTTTATTGTTGTTATTATTTTATGGAAAGCAGATAAATCAGGGCCAGCCAAATAGCCCAGTGGATTAAAGCACCTGCAAGCAGGCTCAGAGGCTGGGAGTTCTATTCTTGGGTCTGCAGCACGCCTCTGCCCTCGGGGTGCACTGAGACAGTGATTGAGACTGGAAGTGGTGGTACATGCCTGTAATCCCAACTCTTGGAAGGCTGTACACCGGCAGATCACTACAAGTTCCAATCTAGTAGTGAGAACTTGAATACCTTACAGACCCTTCCCAAAAAAAATACAAAAAAAAGAAAACAGGCAAATCAAAATTTCATAACAAGGTAATAGTATAACAATAGTTAACACATTGCATGTTCTCTTTAAAGCAGTTAAGTACAAGATAAGGGCATTAAAATTTCTCTAATTGATATTAGCACCTTTTCAGTAATTAAGACACAAATAGTATGACTTGTATTTTTTCCCCTTCTATCCTTTCCCCTTTCACCCATCATAGTTTCTTTTTCTTTTTGAACAGTTTCGTCCCATTTCACAATACCTGTTGTACATTTTAGACCTTATTCTTTTAGTTTCTCACCTGAGGGAGACAATACAAAGTTTATGTGAGTCTGGTTTATTTTAATTATTAGTATGACCTCGAGTTGCATGCATTTACTTATAAAGGTTTCAAATTTATCTTTTATGGCCAAGTAGTGTTCCATTGTATAAAAATAACACATTTTCTTGATCCATTTCCCAGCTGATGGACGTACGGGTTGTTTCCAAGATCTAGCTTTGACAAGTCATGTTGTTATAAACATAGGTGCACATGTTTGCTGTGTATATTGTTTTTATCTTTTTCTTTCTTTTTGTACAGGGTCTTACTACTGACTCATAGCGATCCTCTTGCTTGTACCTCCCAAGTACTGGGATTACAGGCGCGTGCCACCATGCCCGACTCCATCGCCAACTCAGTGTACTCGAGAGTAGGCCAGCATGGCAAGCAGGGCCAGGAACTGAACCCTGGCCCCTGTGCTTCCCTAAGCAAGTGCTTAATCTGCTGAACTATACTGCCAGCCTTTGTATATTGTTTTTAATTCTTCTGAAAACATACCCAGAAGGAGAATAGCTGGATCAATTGGGATCTCTGATCCTAGCTTTTTGAGGCATCACCATACTGATTTCTATAGTGGTTGCACCAGTCTATACTCCCAGTAGCAGTGGAGATATTGGTTGATTTCTTGATGGTAGTGATTCTTTCTGAGGTGAGATGGAATCTCAGTGTTATTTTAAATAGCATCTGTGAAATGACTAGTAATGATGACCATTTTTTCATATATTTATTTGCAATTTGTATTTCATCTGAGACATTCATCTCAGATGCCCATTTTTGCATTAAGTCTTTGAATTGTGTCTGTGATTTTTGTTTTCAGTTCTTTATATATTCTACATAGAAGTTTTTTGCCTGAGGGACAATCGGCTACAATTTTTTCCCACTGTGAGTTATCTTTTCACTTTATTAGTGATTTCTTTTGATGTGCAAAAAAAAAGAAAAGAAAAGAAAAAAGAAAAGGGTTTTAATAAGGAGATCCCAATTATTGATTCTTTGAAGTGTTTCCTGTACAGTTTGTTTTGTTCATGCCAGTACCATGCTGATTTTATCACAGTTTTGTAGTATAATTTCAAGTCAGAGACTGATGTCTCCTGCTTGCCTTTGTTGGCCAGGATTGCTTTTACTATTCTAGGTCTCTTCTGGTTCCAGATGAGTTTTAGGAGTGTTTTCTCTAGATCTGTGAGGTATTCTAATGATATTTTCATCAAGATTGCATTAAATCTGTAAAAGAGTTGGGGAAGTATGACCATTTTCATTGTGTTGGCTCTTCTTGTCCATGAGCAAGGGATATCTTTCCATTTTCTGCTGGCCTCTTAGTTTCCTTTTTTCAGAGAACTGTAATTTTGAATGTGTATATCTTTTGCTTTTGTTAGATTGATCCCTAAGTATTTCACTTTTTGGTTGCTATTTTGAAGTGTTGTTGCCCTAATTTCTGCCTTGTTATTTGTGTACAGGAATGCTACTAAGTTTTTTGAGTGTTAATTTTGTATCAGCTACACTACTAAATTTGCTTATTAAACCTAAAAATCTTTTGGTGGAGTTTTTGGTGTCTTCTTATTAGAGTATCATGTCATCTACAAATAATGATAATTTCACTTTTTCCTTTGCTATCATTCTTTTTATTTCTCTTACCTGGTTGCTCTGGCTAATGTGGTGATAATGGGCACTCTTGTTCTTGAATTTAGAGTGATAGCTTTAATTTTGACCGTTTAGTATGATACTGGCTGTTGCTTGTCATAGGTAGCTTTTATCAGATGGAGATAAAGACCATCTATTCAATTTCCTATAGGGTTTTTTATCATGAGTGAGTGCTGGACTTTGTGAAAAGCTTGTCTTGCATCTATTGAGATAATCATGTGAATTTTGTCTTTGGCTTTGATGATAGAGTATGTTACATTTATTGATTTGCATGTATATTGAACCATCCCAGTATCCCTCTGATGACTCCCACTTGGTCATGGTGTGTAATCTTCTTCATGATTTGCTTCATTTTGTTTGCTAGTTTCTTACTGAGGATTTTCACATCTCTGTCAGGGAGACTGGCCTGTGGGTCTCATTTTTGGTTGGATCTTTCTCTGATTTTATATCAGGGTAACAGCTGCCTCTAGGAATGAGTGTGGGAAAACTGCTTCCCTTTTAAGCTCATTAAGAAGTTCGAGGAGTATTGGCATTAAATATTCTCTAAGTTTCTTAGAGAATTCAGTAATGAATCCATCAGGACCTGTGCTTTTCTTTGTTGGCAAGTTTTTAATTTCATTAGCTGATACTGGGTTATTCATAATTTTTATATCTTCCTAACTGTCTAGGAATCTGTATATTTCTATATTTTTCATCCTATGAGATTAAAAGTTTTCAAAGTTAGGTATGAATGACCTGAATTTCCACAGAATCTGGAGTGTTTTCATTCCTCAATACATGAATTTGAGTCTTTTTTTTTTCCTTTATTTTTGATCTTTTTTTTTTTTTTTTTTTTTTTTTTTTTTTTTTTTTTTTTTTTTTTTTTTTTTTTTTTTTTTTTTTTTTTTTTTTTTTTTTTTTTTTTTTTTTTTTTTTTTTTTTTTTTTTTTTTTTTGATGCAGGGTCTTGCTACACAGCTTGGACTTAATAGTGATCCTCCAATCTCAGCCTCCCAAGCACTGGGATTGCAGGCATGCACCACACATGCCCAGTTTTGGTCTCCTGAATGCCATGCCTGGGGTTCTGGGACTGGCACAGCATACAGTACTGAGGATCAAACTTGGGTGCTTCTGTTTGCCAGACAGACACTTAGACAACTGAGCCATCTCCCCAGACTCTTCTTTCCTTTCTAGATAAGGTTCACTAAGGGTTTATCAGTTTTATTTATTCTCTCAAAGAACCAACTCTTCTATTTATTAATTCCCAGTCCAGTGTACCGCAGGCTCCTTTTGGTCCTTGCTCAGCCTTCTATGTTCCTTTCCCCTGGAAGATCTCTGTCCTCTGGGGTCGGGTCGTTTGTTGCAAGATGAGATAAGACCCTGTGGTCCTTTGCTGCCACTGCCTCCAAGCTGCTCAGACCCAATTCTGACTCCTCTTCCAAGGAGGAGTGCTGCCTTCCCACTCTTTGCTTTACAGGGTCTACTGCCACCTGCCTCCCCTATAGTCTGTCATGCTGTTAGTGTATCAGGGGTGCCATGGGATGCCTTTCTGTTCCTGACCTCAGTGACAGGACAGCCTAGGGCTGCACAGTGTGTTAATTCCCTGTGTCTCTTTCCACAGGTCACAGGATGGGGATAGCTGTTCCATTTACTGCTCATCATTGTAGTCTTTAATCTTGTTCCTTGAAGTTCTAGTCAGCTCTGCGGTACACAAAATGATGGAGAAAAGGAAAAAACAAGACAAACAAAAACGGAAAATGGATCAGTCTTCAGGGAGGGAGCAATTCGCTTATTCCTTTGTGTGGGAATTTTCTGCTGGACTGTAGCATCTTCTGTTTGGCAGAAGAGGCAAGGGACCTTATATCTCAAGTCTGTCCTATACAGCTTGACTTAGCCACACTATTTTAGTATCACTTTGTTTCTTTTAAGCTTAAAAAAAAAAAAAGCCAAAAAAGGGCTGGCCAAATAGTTCAGTGGATTAAAGCATCTGCAAGCAGGCACAGGGGCTTGGTGTTTGATCCCCAGGCCTGTTGTGTTGGCCTCACTCCTTGGGTGCACAGAGATGGCAATTGAGACTGGGTGTGGTGGTGCACCTGTAATCCCAGCTCTTGGGAGGCTGTAAACAGATGGATCATTATGAGTTTGATCTAGTATGAGACCCTGAACACCCTGTAGACCTTCTCTAAATACAGAAAAAAAAAAAAAAAAAAAAAGCTTCCAGGTATGGAGTGTCATCCTGAGCCAGTGACCCAGGTGGGTGGGTAGGTGGCCATTTCACCAAGTCCTTTGTCTGTGGTTTGTTTGAACTGTGACACTCATTGCAGGTTGATATTTGCTTTCAGGATGTATGTCCTTCCCTTTCTTCTAGTTACTTCTGTTTTTAGTTGAATTTCTATAAGTAGCTCTGAACAAGGCTCCTCAATTTACCCATGTTTTCTCCTCGGCTTTTTGTGTGTGTGTGTGTGTGTGTGTGTGTGTGTGTGTGTGTGTGTGTGTTGGGAATCAAACTCAGGACCTTGCGCTTGCTAGGAAGGCACTGTGCTACTGATCTACTCCTACACCCCTCAGCTTTCTTTTTAACAGAGGTGTTGGTTTTATGATGGTGTGAACACTGCCATTCCACAAACAACGAGGCTGGTCTCCATGATTAAAGGCTACACAGTGTTCCGGCCAAGCCTTCCCAAGTTCTCACACAGTGACAGAGATTCAGCTTCAGTAATTAAGGCTCAATGGCTAGTATGCCAGTACACTTGCCACTCAGACTGCTTTCAAGAACGTTTATTCTGGCACCAGGAGATGGGCCCTGCTGACCGCTGGCCATCCTGCCTCACCAGCAGGTGGCTGCTAAGGAAGCAGAGTGTAGGGAGGGGGAGGGGGAGGAGGGTCAGACAGGCACAGCATGAGCCACAGCACAGGAACGGCGCAGCCTCCAGAGCTTAGTGAAAACACACAGACATTACAGATCTGCTCTGCGCTCACCTCACTGTCAATGCAGGCAGGACGCCGACAGGGTTTCCCTAGGAATCTCACCTTCCGGTCCCCAGGGTGGACTTGGTGAGGCAGTAGGATGTTCGGGTGGAGCCGCTGCAGCCTTGGCTTCCACCCATAAGCCCAAGGGAGGACAAGAGGAGTGTAGTGTTCCTGGGGAGGGTTGAGTGTGCAGGGTGGGGTCTTGGTTGTCGTGAATGGGTGGCCACTGGGGGAGGAGGAACGGTGGCATTTGTGCCACCCACTGCTGTCCAGCAGAACCTCCGTGGTGCCCGTTACTGTCCCAGGCTGCTCTCAGGCTCTGCTCATCCACTGATCAGTCCGCAACTGCACACACAGCTGTCAAGGTGGACAGCTTGCTGCCATGGGGTCTAGAGCCCATGCTTCCCCTGGCTGGAGGCAGCAGGGTCTGTCAGGCACTGCCTCCCAGTGGTTAGAAGGCATCCTTGCTACAGCTTTCCTGGAAGAACAAAGAGGTGTAGAGTTCTTAGCTGAAGGATGACCTCTGCCCTATAAGACAGCCTGACTGTCCCCTAGACCACCTACCATGTCCTTTGCTCTAAAGGCCTGGCATCTTGAGTCTCCTGGTCCCTTGGAGTCTTGAGGAGCAGAGCACTTGGGAATGGATGGCCCATGGGTATTGCACAGGCAAAGGCAGCCCTTTTGCTTTGACTCGTTTTGCAAGTTTGCCCTATGCTGCTGGGACTGCTCAGCCCAGGCATTACCAGAAGCATCTGGGGACAGCTGAGGCCTCATGCATTCTGATATGAGGAGACCACCTATGAGCTGTCATCCTTGGGAGCTTGTGGCAGCCACTTTACCCACAGTTCTCAGTGGCTGCTTACCCAACAGTAAACCTGTGGTTTTGCCTTCTAATGGCAGCTGGGAAGGCAGTGCAACGGACTTGGGACCCTGCCTGGGCAGGCATACTGCATCCTGCAGCTGCAGCATGGACCTGGTCCTGCTAGGGTTGTGCCCAGGAGATTGTTTTTCTTTGCTCCCCAGCAACAGCCAGCCAAGAGCCCCCAGGAATTGGCCTCAGCTGTGTGGGCCACCTCCAGTGCCAGGCAGCTGTGGGGTCTGCATATCTCCCTCAGTCTCTGTGAGGGGCAGTTCAGGGCCCCTTGATCCCTTCCAGCCTAAATGCAGAGCCAAGGTTCCTTAAGGGTTGCAGGATGCTCAGCAGAGCTGCTCAGTGGGCTGCGGAAGGCAGGCCCATTGCTAGGATGGGCCTCAGGCCTCCGGTGGCCAGGTACATACCCATGCCTTTCTCCAGCCCTGCATCAGTCGGTCATGCTCCCCGACCACAGCTCTCCAGGTAGCGAGCTCTCTGCTCCACTTTTCCCGCTGGGCCACTTCTGGAAGACAAGTGGGGCTTAGGTCAGTAGCACTGTGGATGGCCTGTGTCCAGCAAGGCCACAGTGCAGCTGGACAGATGGCCGAGCAGGCCACAGCAGTGCTCCATGTATCTGCTGGGGCCAGCCATGCTTTCTTAAGGGAGTCCTGCTAGCCGCATCTGTGCAGCTCTGAGCAACAACTCCCGGGAGCATCCTTTCTCAGGCCCATCTCTGCTTGTTGCTGTCCTTGTCGGCTACAGCAGACTTGTCCCCACATCTCTCATGGCCTCTTCCTGTTTCTGTGGCCTAGGCTGCTGGATGACGGGAATGTGCCAGCTACACAAGAATAAGGGCTAGCCAGGCGTGGTGGCGCACGCCTGTAATCCCAGCACTTGGGAGGCTGAGGCAGGAGGATTGGTGCAAGTTTGAAACCAGCCTGGGCTACAAAAGTGAGCTCAAGGCCAGCCTGAACCGCATAGCGAGACCCTGTCTCAAAAAGGATAAATAAATAAATAAATAAATACATACATACATACATACATACATACATACATACAAACAAGGGCTTCCTCTTTTCTTGAAGACAAAAACCATCTGGGTAGGGAGGAGACAGGGAAAGCAGGGAGCTACCCTAACCAGGCATTCCTTCCTGTGCTGTGTGTAGAGCAGCTTGGCTGTAAAGATGCCTGTATTCAGGTCGAGTCCTGGTCTTTCTGGCTGCTGATCCTGAGCAGGTCACTCATGTCCTTAGGGACTTTTGCTGCACTGTCTGTAAATAATGGCAGCACCCCTGGTGGAGTCGCTGCCCTTCTGACCACACAACCCCCTGTGTTGGGCAGATTTCAGTTTGCAAGGCATCCTCCCTGCCAGCAGCCTAGGGGTAGGAGTTGCCCAGCAGTTATTATGCTCCTTCCCAAACCACCACTAAATGGACCCTGGGGTTATTTTGAAACTTATGTATGCATATGTATGCATATAGATATGAAAAGCAGAGGACACAGCAAGAACCCAGAAGGCGAGAGGTAGAGGGACAGGTGGACACTGATGGGCTAGACACAGGAAGGAGGCTTTGTGGGCCAGAACAGGGGTATTCAGGAACCACCTCACCCTCGTGTCAGCACAGTGCTGCCAAGCCTTGAGTGGTATGGTGCTCAGGTGTGGAGCTGCTAAAGAGCCATGGCACCTGGACACTGGGCCAGGCAGCAAGGGACAGGACAGAGCATCACTGGACATATCCATAGCCCATTCCCACTTTGATCCCAAGAGCCCAACCTAAGCCTCACTGGGGCTGCTGCTCCTGGTCTGGGTTGCAGCGGAGTGAGAATCTGTATTCTAGCAAAGCTGTGGAGTTGACCTGTGCTTAAGGAGCTTCCCTCGAGGCTGTGTGCAAGATTCACTGGAAAGGCTGTCAGCCCCAGTTCCCAGGAGGCCAGCCACTCCTGCATTTTTTTTTTTTTTTTTTTTTTTTTTTTTTTTTTTTTTTTTTTTTTTTTGTGGGACTGAGGTTCGAACTCATAACCTTGCACTTGCCAGGCAGTCATTTTTGCCACAGAGCTATCTCCCCAGCCCCGACTCCTGCATTTCTAATGAGTGCCACGGGAACTACCAATGCAGAGGCCACAGCACAGTAGGAAAGAGCTGAGATTGGAGACCATGTGGCCCTTTCTCAGGACAGATGGACATCAAGGACCATAAGACACTGGAGAAGCAGCCCACTAGACAGCCAAACAGAAGGGCAATCTGGAAAGATCCAAGGAAAACGCGAGGGCCCTGACTCTAAATCTCAGTGAAGAGGTCACTTCATCATGAACTAACAATGCAGAAGACAAAAACAGCACTTAGAAATGGGATCCTAGAAATGAAAGTGCTCATTCTGGAAGAGGAAAGCTGAGAGAACCTATCAGGAGATAGAAGAAAGGGGCAAGCTCTAACGAGAAGGGGGCAGCACAGCCTACGTCACATTCGGGGAAGCGAGTTCCAGAGGGAACACTGGAGCATGATGGCTCTTCAAGAAGACACCTTCTAGCAGAAGGGCAGGGCTCTCCTGTGTTTAACAGGTCTGGCCCAGGCTTGGGGAAAACAAACCACTACAAGGTTTCATAGCATTGAAACCGCTCTAGTAAACTTCTGGAAATGGGCCAGATGCTCAGCTGCCTTGGGGTAGCGACCCTCAGGCCACAGTTCCATGCCACACTGTCACAGTATGCAGGCAGAATGCAGGCTCTTGGGAGCCTTTCGGGTATGCAGTATTACACAAGAGGGCATAACCTGCAGGCTTGAAGGGAAGGGTGACCCCAAGGCACACACAGCTCTTGGTGCAAAGGGCAAACTGCCCAGGGGAGCTGGCCCAGAGGTTCTAGAGAGGCTGACCACAGGACACGAAGGCCACTGACTGTGATCTGGTGTTGGATTCATGACCATGAAGAACCAAGTGAAAGGAAATCAGCACAGGGATCCCAACAGGCCCAGAGGACGCAGCAGTCCTAGCGGTGGAAATGTGCAGCCCCTGCAGCAGTCGGGGGACTGGCAGCAAGAACAAGTGCCTGAGTCCACGTGGGCTCAAAATGGTTATGTATATATGAACGCATGTGCAACATACGTGTAGTACAAATTTGGTGTGGGCACTGGGGAAGCAGTGAGAAGCCAAATCCTCATCTTTCTCACCAGAAAGCCAGTAGTTAAACCCTGATGAGCTAGCACACTAGCATGCTTTGAGATGAAGGTGGGCAGCTGTCTCAGGCTGCAGCTGACAAGGGTATCACTTACCGTGCCTCACTACTGCAACCCGCACTTTGGAGGTCTGGTTCCCTGCGGAGGAGAGGACAGAGCAGCGGTACTCGCTGCTTTCCTGGATGGCGTCCCGCAGCCAGCTGAGCCCGTGGGCCCTGCCATCGGGCAGCGGATGGGTCTGCACAGGCACGCACGTCTCCAGGACATGCCCATTCTTCTCCCAGGTAAAGCGGATGTCCGCAGGACCTGTTGGGCATATGATCCATCTTCAGCTCAGTGTCCCTGAATTCATCCCCACTCGGGGCCCATGAGAGCTGCCTCAGCAGAAGTGATTGGAGGCCACTACCGAGGTAGTCCCTGGGCTATCCTGGGAGAAGGCCCATTGACTCAGAGAAAGGGCTGCTCTACCGCAGCCCTTCACTGCCCTGTACACTTCCTGCCTCGAGCTTGCAGATGGTTTATTCCAAGCACATCTGTGTGACTGGCCCCCCTGCCATGGAGTATCGCTGGGGTGCGGTGTCTTCCTGTGTTGATCTGTGCCCTGGGTGGCCAGTGTGCACACATATGTGCAGGCCCAGTGCTGAGGGAGAGCAAGCCAGCATTGACCACAGCTGTCCCAAACTGGGTCCTTCCTAGATATTTTTTTACCTGATTTGTTGGGTGTAGGAGCTAGAATCACTTATTTTCTACAATCCCTGACAGTCTGCCTGTTCTGGACAGGGTGAAATGGCTTTAGCTCATCTGATCCACTGTGGGCACCGCAGGGCCTGTCCTCCTTCCAGGGTGAGAAGCCTGTGTATCCTCAAGTAGGGAAGGCCAGGGCGAGAGGCTGAGCTGAGCTGATGAGGGACCCATCAGACCTTGTATCTGCTTATATCCTGAGCAGGCAGCTGGAGAGGCATGGTGAAGCCCAAAGGTGGGAACCATGAGTGGGGTCAAGGCCACCTTCCTGGGTCCAGCCTGTGGGTCTCAGACTTCATTCCAAGGCCCAGGAGCAGCTGGCTGTACTGGTACAGGCACCACCACCCATTCCTCAAGGAAGACACAAGCTGGGCAGCACCCTGTAACATGGTGTCCACACAGGCTGCTGCTCAGAACTCCAGGAAGGCAAGGGGGTGGCGGTATGAGCCAGGGACTTCCAGGGTTTGCCCCAGGGTGTGTGCAGCTGGGAGCACTCACATAGCCCTGGGAAGGGTAAGCTTGGCCTGCCTGTCACCTCTACCACACTGTCATTCCACTCATTCAGGTGTGCCCACCTGTGTCAGGGTGGCCCCTCCTGCTCAGAGCCCCAGCTCCCCACAATGGGCATCTGCTCTTTCCCTTGACCCTCTTGTCCCCCAGATAGGCTGAGAGGCCACCTGGGCTAGTGTGGGCACAGCAGATCCCCCAGGGTAAACTCCACTTGGCCAGGACCCTGATGAGAATGGCTCTCTGGCAATCAGACTCCCAGATGCTACCTGGGAGTAACAGACAATGGTTTCTGTGGAGGACTGGGCAGGGAGGAGGAGTTACGTGCACACAAGAATGGATGATGCTAGATGTGCTAGTGACTCTTTGGCTGAGGTGGAAACCACTCAGCCAGAAACGCAGGACCAAGCCCAGTATTCCCAAGAATGCAGGCACACAAAACACCAGCAGTGCCCTTGGGTGAGAGGCATCCAGAGGTGGGAGGGCATGCCCTATTCTAGGGAGGTGGCGTTGCCAGAGAGCCTGAGACCCCAGCCTGTGCTGCAGCTGCAAAAGATTGCTGGTTTCACTGAAGTTACCCTTGTGCTGGACTCACAGCCTAGGTGTCTAGTGACTGTGGCCCCTTTACTGGTTGCCACCACAAGGACTTTCCTGAAGCATTAGCCCAACTGAACAGTCAGGGATGCATCTCAGGGGAGATGGCGTGCACTGTTAGTCACAGGAAGTCACCTACACTGTCTCTGTGAATCTTGTGTTAGATATTGAGAAAAACATTAATGTGAGCTAAAAAATCTAAGTGTGCATGTGTGAATACAGCTGTGTTTATACACGCGTACATACAGCCACAGGCACATGTACACATGGACTAAAGGCCTGGTAGTGACCATGATGATGCTAGAAGTAGCCTTCCCTGGACAGTTATATTTGGGGCTTATGTTTTCCTACAGTTTATAAATTCACTCAACGAACAGTGAAATAATAGGTTCCTAAGTTGAAAGAAATGTACTGTAAACTCGGGAATTCTGACAGATCTTCCAAAAGTGCTTTGTGTAGCAGTCTGCTGGGCCCTCATGAACTGTTCTGTGCAAAATGGTTTCAATCCATGCTGTCCTGCTTTTTCACTTGTATGTGTGTGTACCTCTACGTGGACAGATGTCAATTAACCGGGAGATACTCGTCCACATATTCTTCCCTCAGTAGCCCCTGGGCACTGGTTCCAGGGCCACAAAAGATATCAACATTCATAGATGTTTCAGTGGAAAGGGCAATGCGTTTACAAGTTGCACACGCGCATCTGCCCACAGATTTCACATCTCTGGATTGTCTGGAACACCTCATGGGAGAACTTTCAAGTGGGTGCTTTCTTGCCATGCGCTGGGGGCCAGTGACGTGGAGCCTTGTCTGTGAGGACCTGCTGCACCCATGGGTGCCAAGCCTGTGGCTCCAGCAGCCAAATATTTTGTCTTCTTAGCTGTGGGATGTTCTTCAGGACACATTTGTTTTTGCCACTCCCCAGCTTCAAGGCACCAAACTGGAATACGAATGAACTAATTCTCTGGGGCCAACCAGATAGCTCCGAATAGTAAAACACCTGCTTAGGCAAACATAAGGGCTGAGGGTTCAATCCCTGACCTGTCATGCTGGCCCCACCCCCGGGGGCACACTGTGGTGGAGATTAACACTGGGTGTGATGGTGCACATCAGTAATGCCAGCACTCGGAAGGCTGAAAACAGAATCACTACAAATCTGATCTGTGTAGTAAGACCCTGTAGACCCTGTACTAAATACATTAAAAACAAAAAACTGGGGGCCCGGTGGGATGGCTCAGCGGTCTAAAGCGCCTGCTTAGGAAAGCTTAGGCG
>PVJA010013857.1:0-48659 GCA_004027025.1 Myocastor coypus | reverse complement strand
ATCTATCTATCTATCTATCTATCTATCTATCTATCTATCTATCTGTTTGTTTATTATTACAGTACTGGAGATTGAACTGAGGACCTTGCACTTGCCTGGCAGGTGCTTATGCCACTGAGCTATTTCCCTGGCCTGGTTCATTGATTTAAGTGATAAATTATTGCAAGGAGACCAAGAAGGTAACTACAGAAAGAATAGTTTCTAAACTAGGGGAACTTACGCACATATGGTGCAAAGGCAAGTTTCTATTTCTGTGAGACTGGCTGCTCTGCCCTTTCCCCTCTGACTGCTGACCAAGATCTTAGGTTTGGGCTTGTGCGTATTTGTACCTAGCAGATGGAGAACACAAGTGCCCACAGCAATCTGGGAGCAGCACAGAGCAGGCTTTTCCTCCAGTTGCAATGGCTGCTCTGGCTTTTGGAGAGTATGGGAACATACAGTAGCTGCTACTGCAATGTAGCTTCTGAGATGTTAAGTTTGAATGAGTTATGGTAACTAGGTTGAGAAATTATTTTTCTTTCCTAAAATTTGTTTTTTTATGATTTTATTGATAATTGATATCTGGTAAAAGATCATCATTGATATTTAAGAAAATATTAAGGATGTAAACCACTGAAAATTTCCAAGTTTACTAAGTTAATCTGTGATAAGAACTGAAGAGCTTATCCAAAACAAAATGCTATGAATTCTGACTGTATTGCAAATATTTATTCAAATGCTGCTTGTTCTAGTACCTCACATCTAATCTCAGAGTGACATGCTCACCAAACCTTAGCTTTGGAGTGGGGACAGAAGTCCTTAGGCCCTTTCCTTCCCACTTACCTTGAGCTATGGGAAATGGAAAGGTCAGAAAGAAAAAGCAAGACTAAAAGAATCTTGACAGTCCTGATACCTCCCCAGCAGTGTACTGGAGTGTCAGTGACAGCAGCCACAAAGCCATATTATTAGTGATGTGAATTCTTAATTTTACTGGAAGTCCTGGAAAGGAAGAATCATGATCTGCTGCTGTCAAATGTTCTGTCATGCTGCTACTATGAGTAGCTGAGAACTTTCTGGTGCAATTTAGCAACTCTTATTGAAGTTTCCAGGAAGAAAAAAGCTTTCCCTAAATACTGTTTCATAAGTAAAATCATCCAGACTTTAAATAACATAAACTTTTATTAGTACATGTTTGCAGTACATATTAAATGAATTCATTGTGGGCAGTTGGTCCATGTACATGACACATCTTAATTCATTCAACATATCCTTCGGCTGTCCCCACGCTTCCTTTGAATCTCAGTCACCTCCTTTTCTCTGTCCTTGTTTCCCATTGTCTATCTTTTATTTTACTCTTTGTTTATAAGTTAAATTTCTCATGTAAAAGAAACCATGTGGTTTTTAAGCTTCTATGTCTAATTTATTTCACTTAACAGTATGGATTCAAGGTGTATACATTGTCCTACACATAGCTCAAATTTATTCCTTTTTTTTTTTAATGGCCAGCTCAGCCGACCCTGGGGGTGGGGCTCATGCAGCGTATGGTGCTGGGGATTGAACCACGGCCCCTGTAGTTGCCTAAGCTTTCCTAAGCAGGCACACTAGACCACTGAACCATCTTGATTATTTGTAAGTGACACAGTTTCTTTATCCACTTATGTGTTAATGGACATATAGGCAGGCCACTTCCAATGTTTAGCTATTATGAATTACATTGCTACTAAACATGGGTTCTGCATCTATCGTGATGTCATTAACTCTTCTGAGAAATGCCTTACCAAATTAGAATAGTCTCTTTACCAAACTTTGAATTAATGAACATGATCTTCCACTTTATGCTAAAAATTTATCATGTAAACCCCTTAAATTCTGAAAGGTTGTTTTAATGTGATGCATACATAAATCCAAATGGGAATAATTGAGCTGTTCTATGAAAATTGCCAACAGATTCTTTTCTTCTTCCTCCTCCTCTTCCTTGTCTTCCTCCTCTTCCTCTTCTCCTTCTCCTCTTCCTCTTCCTCTCTTCCTCCTCCTCTTCCTCCTCTTCTTCTTCCTCCTCCTTCTCTTCTACACCCCCTTCTTCTCCTTTTCCTCCTCTTCTTTCTTCTCTTCCTCCTCCTTCTCCTCCTTCTTCTTCTCCTTCCTCTCCTCCTCTTCCTGACCTTCCTCTTCTTCCTCCCCATTCTTTGGACTTGGTTCCTTGTAAAGTTCTGGAGCACACATTTCATATGTAGAAGCCACAGAATTTTGGCTAAGACTTCAGATCTCAGTTCTGCCTCCCTTCTACACCTGTGGTAATGTCCATTCTTAAAAGTCAACTGAGTCAAATAATTTTTACTGTCTTTTCTTTTTTTTGTATTGAAAACATCCATGATGTGCTCTGAAGAAAGAAATGTCTGCATTTTTAAGGTTGGATAACCATTTTGTTCATAAACAAAGCAAGAGATTTTTTTTCCAATGGAATTTTTATTGGCCTCTATGTGGTATACTGGAAATAACAATTGGTAAAGCTGAAACTAATAAGCTTTTTTTCTCCATTCTGTGGACTAATGTAGATGTAAGAACTGAGATTTCTGCACATGGTTGCTACAATTGACAGTTCAGCAACTGTATTCCATTGCAGGAATCTCAGTGAGCTGTGTGGTAGGGGAGAAATCCACCCAGCAGCTCTCTGCCATCATGAGAACTTCAGCCCATAGGAGCCTGGGGTCCTGGCCTATTCACTGATAATGCGCAGTAGATGGTCATGCCAGGAAGTTCACAGGACTCAACAATAGTTCACCTGGAGGAAATCAGGGTTAATCCACTCTAACAAGTATAAACACTTAGCATATGAACTCCTAATTTACAACTGGTTCTGTTATAAAACCATTGACTTTTCTTCTATAGTATAGAGTACAAAACCAATAGTTGCCACAATTCATCAATTTCTAAACGGTGTTGGATGCTATCATGCTTGCTAAGTGTAGTGTAGCAAGGATGTTGTATTTGCTTTACTCAGTCATTGTCCCTTGTGTAACAATATTGGGAAGATCAGGGATAATAACTTCACCATAGCCTTATGCCAAAAGACTAGGGACTGAGCAACACAGAAATGAACATCCTACTCTCAATTAATTGGGAAGACAGGATCTTAGGAAACACACAAACCAATAATCTCCTACACACAGAAGGTATTCCTGAAGAAGAATTTTCTAGAAAGGCCTTGTTACTAATGATAGAGCTACTTACTACAAAAACTCACAAGGATGATCACAGAAAACAAGATAAAATTTTTGAAAGAGAAAATGTCAAGGTGAGCCGGGCGTGGTGGCTCACGCCTGTAATCCCAGCACTTGGGAGGCTGAGGCAGGAGGATCTCTGCGAGTTCGAGACCAGCCTGGGCTACAAAAGTGAGCTCAAAGCCAGCCTGAACTGCACAGTGAGACCCTGTCTCAAAAAGCCAAAAAAAAAAAAAAAAAAGAAAATGTCAAGATGAAGGAGTAAAATGCAATCTCAGACCTTGATGTATGCTACAAAACTATCTTTCAAAGTTAATGAGGATATAAGATGCATCCACAAAAAAAAAACAACTGAAGAAATTCATGACCACTAAACTGACTCTACAAAGAATACTGGAAGATATTCTTGAAAGAGATAAAAATGATCACAATAGAAAGAAAGCACCAAGCATGGGAAGCAAATAAACAGGGGGAAAGTAGAGAAGAAATAGCAGCAAAATAACATGAGAAAGTTAAATCATTAAATACCAGTTATAATCATTAACATAAATTCAATAGTCAATCTACCAATCACAAGAAGCAGACTGACAGCATGGATCAAGAAAAAAGAAAAACTCCAAAAGTATGCTTATATAAGAAACATGCTTAACTCAAAAGGAAATTCATGGGTTGACCACCAAAGGATGGAAAACAATACTCCATGAGATATGAACCCAGAAAACAAGCAGGGATAGCTATTCTGCTTGCAGATAAAGTGAACTTCAAACCAAGAATGATCAAAAGAGATAAGGTCACTACATATTTGTTAGGGAAAAACTTCAATAGGAAATGATAACCATCATAAATATATATGCACCAAATATAGAAGTACCCAAATATGTAAGACAAATATTAATTGACATGAAATATCAAATAAGCAATAACATATTGTAATGGCACATCATGACACCCCATTGCCACAAAGAGATAGATCAACCAGACAAACAATCAGCAAAGGAAAGAACAACTGGAATGGGGGAAAGGAGAAAAGAAAGATGGGAGGAAGGAGAAACATTCATGTTACTGGTTTCTATTGGTTTGTTGAAAGGAATAGTTAATGCTTAATTGTTCGATCAATTTTGAATGCCTATATCTGGTAATGAGAACAACTGCTTTGAAGATAACAATATGCAATATAACAATCATTGTTAATTTTCTTTTTTTAACAGTTCTTTTATATTTATTTATTTATTTATTTATTTTTGCAGAACTGGGGATTGAACTCAGACCCTTGAGTTTGCCAGACAAGCACTTATTCTACTGAGCTATCTTCCCAGCCTAACTATTGTTAATTTTCTATCCTCTTGGTTTGAAATTCCGTATCATTTTTATTGTTTATTTATATTTGCTTTAAAATATAAAAATCAACAAAGAAATAATGAAGATGAACCAAATTTGTGAACAAATGGATTTAGTAGACCTTGGCAGAGTGTTCTACACAGTAACATTAGAGTGCACATTCTTCTCAGCTGCACATGGGATGTACTCTTTAGTAGACCACATACTAGCTCATAGGACATACTTAATTAAATTCAAAGGGACTGAAATTATTCCATGCTTATTATTTGACATAGGGTATGGAAATAGGAAATTATTGACAAAAGAAACTACAAAGACTACATAAATGCCTGTAAACTAAATAACACCCTTCTGAACAACCAGTGCACCACAGATGACATTAAAGAAGAAATTAAACCATATCTACAATCAAACAAACATGCAAATGATACTGGAACCTGTGGGATGCAATGAACACAGCCCTCAGTGGGTAGTTTATGTCAGTGAATCCTCACATCAGGGAAGTCTAATGAGCACAAATAGACAACCCAATGTTGCTCCTCTAGATTCTAGAAAAATAACAAGTCAAGCCCAAAATCCAAAGAAAGAATGAAATTATAATAATCAATGCAAAAATTAATACAATGGAGACCAAGAAAATAATACAAAGTGTTAATGAATCAACAGTTAGTTCTTTGAAAGAATAAATAAAATCAATGAGCCCCTTACCAGCTTTATAAAAAAAGGAAAGACAAAGCTCAAATTTTCTTTCACATAAAAATGTATTACATAATTTCAGTTGGAAAATTATAAACAATTATATAGAAAATCTATCTGTCTGTCTGTCTGTCTGTCTATCTATCTATCTATCTATCTATCTATCTATCTATCTATCTGTCTGTCTGTCTGTCTGTGTGATAGATGATCTCACTATGCAGCTAAGACTCATAATGATCCTCCAGTCTCAGCCTCCCCAGCACTGGGATTACAAGCATGCTCCACTACATTCAGTTTCAGTGGCTCACACAGTGTACCTGGGAGTTCTGGACCCAGCATGGCATAGAGTACTAGAGATTGAACCCTGGCCCTTGTGCTTGCCAGACAGGAGCTTAGACCACCGAGCTATCTCTCTATCCCCAGAAAATGTCTTCATATTCCATGAGACCTATAACAGATATTCAGTTTTCTCCTCCTTCCTCATCCTTGTCTTCATCTCAGATATGTCCCTGAGACTTAAAGAGTCACCTCTGTTCCAAAATGTTGACTGTAATTGGGATGATTCTAAATGTGCTTTCTAAATATTTCACTTACAGCCGGGTGTGATGGTGCGCACCTGTAATCCCAGCACTCGGGAGGCTGAGGCAGGAGAACTGGTGCGAGTTCGAGACCAGCCTGGGCTACAAAAGTGAGCTCAATGCCAGCCTGAACTGCATAGCGAGACCCTGTCTCAAAATAAATAAATAAATAAATAAATAAATAAATAAATAAATAAATATTCCACTTACAGACAGATGCCACAAAATAAAGGACTATATGCACACTGTCTTTGTATTTTGAGATGCCTTCTTAGTGGATGCTGTATACATTATTCTGACATTTTACTTTTTCTAGCTAAAATTTTGTATTAAAATTCTTAGGAGAAAATACATACAAACTTCTTACTTGCTTTTAATAACTGTTGCATTTTAGGAGTAAATCACTGTTTTTACATTCAATTATTGAGGAAGTATAGTTTTAACTTTTAAACAGTGTTGCAGTTAATGAGCTTGCAGATACTGGCTCACATGTTTGAATTTCGCTAGTATGTATACAAGGAATTGAAATCCATTGATTTTTTATGTGTCTCCTTTTACCCAGTTTAATCAACTTTTCTTCAGTATTTAAATAATTTTCTCTGTGTGATTATTTTCCTGCATGTGGAAAAGTCTGATAAGCACCTGAGTATATCTTTTTTTATATACTTAGTATCACCAGGCATTTAAAGTTTTGTTGATTTGAAAAAGGGAACTAGATTTTTAAATTTTTTTTCCTCTTGATTACTGTAGAAGCTAGTGTTTTACATGCTCACTGATGGTTTTTGTTTATTTTTCTTTAAAGTATCTTTTATATTCTAAACTATTTTTGATTTTAACAACTGATTTGTAGGAGATCCTTCTAACGTTAATTTCTAATAGATTATTAGAGGTTATCTAACTCACAGACCCACCATTCTTTGTACCTTCTCTTTACCTTTCAATGGAGCAAATTAGCAGTTGACTTTTTCTCTTGGACTGAAGTAATTCTGATAAAAATTTAATGATTTTAAATTGTTTAACTTTCCCATTTTCATAAGTTGTTTCTGATATTTCCATCAACATTTTCCTCTTAGTGTTATTTTAAAAATATTATTACTGCATAATAATTATACAAAAAATGGGTTTCCTTTTTGCATATTCCACACATACATCATACTGTTACGGTCTTGATGTCCCTGCAAAACCTCATGCAGTAATAGATGGGGCTGCATAGCAAGTGGCTGGATCTAGAGTGTGTGATGCTGGGATTGGCTCACTGCAATATTAGGTGCAAGGGCCCTAGGTTTAAGGGTGTGAATGCTACTCTCCCTAAGCAGCCTGGGTAAGATATGTGATAGAAACAGCTGTGGTGGTCCCTCGCCAGCTTTTGCTTTGCTGTGGTCTGCTTGCCATGATCTGGTTCTCCTCTGCAATGTCCCTCTCTGAAGCTACCCTGTGTTGGATCCAGCTGATTACTGAGTGAAATCTCTGCAAACTGTGAGCTAAATAAACCTTTCCCCTTTAACTTTGGGCATCAAGTATTTTACCTCAGCCTCCAGAAGGGTAACACATATACTTTGAGTATTTTCATGCTTTCACTACCTCATCATTCCTTCCCCTTTCCCAAGATGCCCTTTCTCATCTCTAATTGTTTTCCTACTACTTTTGTGCCACTTCTCCATTTTATCACACTATTCTGTGCATGTGGGAAAACATGACACATGACTTTTTGTACCTGGTATATTTAACCTAACATGTTGGTCTCTGCTTCTATCCATCTTTCTGCACATGAATGACTTAATTCTTCTACATGGTTGAATAATCTTTTGTTGGATGCATATACTGTGCCTTTTATCTATTTATCTGTTAATGGGCACCTAGGCTATTTCCATAACTTGGTCGTTGTAAATTTGAACACAATAAATGTGGGGATGGGGATGGGGATGGGGATGGGGATGGGGAGATAGCTCAGTAGAATAAGTGCCTCCCTGGCCAACACAAGGACCTGAGTTCAATCCCCAGTTACACACACACACACACACACACACACACACACACACACACACACAAATAAATAAATAAATAAATAAATAAATAAATAAATAAATTTAAAAAACGTGTATAAAGGTCCATCATACCATTCTGTCTTTATTCTTTCAGGAACTTATCAAGAAGTGGTATAGGTGTATAAGAGGCATCTCTATTTTTAGTGTTTTAAGGTACATGATATCTTGATACACTGATGCCAGTGGTATACTAGTATTTATAGTGGTTAAACTATTGCATATCCACCAGAAGTGCAAAAGAGGCCTGCTCTCCCTCACATTCTCAGCAGCAGGTTTTTGCTAAGTGATAAATATTGTGAGTGGGCTGAAATATAATTTCAATGCAGTTCTGCTTTGCATCTCCCTAATGGAAGAAATTAACACTTTTCCCATAAACTTATTAACCATCAATATGTCTTTTGAAAAATACTAATCCAATTCATTTGCCTAGTTATCATTTTTTTAATGTTAAGGTTTTTTTCATTCTTTATCTATTCTGGATATCAATTCCCATCGGAAGAGTACCTGGAAAAGATGTTTGTCCTCATTTCATAGGCTGTTTCTTCACCGCTCTGCTAAGGCTTCCAAATTTGATATTGCTCTGTTCATTATTCATTGTTGCCATCCTGTGGTACTAGAGTTCTGTTCAGGTTGCCTTTCCCTGTCCTTGTGACTACAAGGAGCTCCCCTAAGACTTCTTTTGAAAGCTTTAGCATTTCAAGCCTTATATCTAGGTCTTTGATACATTTTGAACTAATTTTAATGAAAGTTAGAAATGGCAACCTGGTTTCAATCCTCTGCATATGGATATTCAGTTTTCCAAGTACCATTATTTTTTATTTATTTGTTTATTTTTGCAGGAATTCCAGGCAGGCATTTGGGCCTTGGAGCTATCTTCCCAGCTCCATTATTTTTTTAAAAAAGCTCTTTTTTTCAATGTGCACTTTTGGTCCCACTGTCTAGAATCTGATGGATGAAACTGTATAACGTTGTTTCTGTGTCCACTATTTTATGTGCTGGTCAACACACCTGTTCTAATGCCACTACCATGATGCTTTTTTTAAATGACAGCTTCATAATATAGTTTGAAATTGGGTATTACAATGCCTCCAGGGTTTCTTCTGTTTCAGAAAAATCACACTATTTTAGGCATTTTTAAAATTTAGATATAAATTTTAGAGGATTTGGGTTTTACTATTTTTTCAAGGAATGTCACTGATATTTTGATGGAATTCCACTGAATCTATGGGTTACTTTTGGTAATATCACTTATATAATATTAATTTATTGATTCTGGGGATCTATGAATAGAGAGGCCATTCTGTCTTCTTCAATTTCTTTAGTATTCTGTAACTTTCATTATACAGAATTTACAACTCCCTTAAAAAAATATATATATATATGTATATATATATATATATATATATATATATATAATTATATAATTCTTAGAGAAAGTGATTTGGTTTGCTCCTCATTCATTATGATGTTGGTTGTGAATTTGTTCTATTTATTTTTTAATATTTTATTTCTGTTTTATTCTTTTTTTTTTTTTTGAGACAGGGTCTCACTATGCAGTTCAGACTGACCTTAAGCTCACCTTTGTAGTCCAGGCTGGTCTCGAACTCACACCAATTCTCCTCCCTCAGCCTCCCAAGTGCTGGGATTATAGGCGTGAGCCACGGAGCCCAGCTTGGGTTTGTCCTATTTAGTTTTATGTTGGAGGTAGCTCTAGTTCCTCTGTCCTTCAGGATTTTTATTATGAAAGGATATTAAATTTTGTTGAAGGATTTTTTAAATGAATTGAGAAAGCCACGTAATTTTTTTTTTTTTTTTTTTTTTTTTTTTTTTTTTTTTTTTTTTTTTTTTTTTCCTGTACTGAGGATCAAACTTGGGACCTTGAGCTTGCTAGGCAGGCGCCTATGCCACTGAGCTATATTGCTGGCCCCGAACCATATGATATTTATCTTTCATTCTTTTTTTTTTGGTGGAACTGGGAATTGAACTCAGGTCCCTGAGCTTGCCCGGCAAGTGCTTATTCTACTGAGCTATCTCTTTAGCCCCTTATCTTTGATTATTTGATGTGTTATACCTATTTGCTTTCTATGTGTAAAGCATATTTGAATCTCTGAGAGGAAAACAACTTGAATGTGTTGAATTTTGTTTACATGAATCTTACTTTGAATTTTTGCCATTATGTTCATCACAAATGTTGGTTTGTAGCTTCTTTTTTAATTAAGCATTTATCCCTTTTTGGTATTGGTGGAATGTTGGAAACATTGTTCCTCTTTCTATTTCATTGAATAGCTTGATAAGCTGTGCCTGTGGTCTTCACACTTCATGTAGTTAGCAGCTGTCTGGAGATGCTACTTCCTCCACTCCACCATGATCTTATTTTGTAAAAATAATTCAGCTTCAGCCGGGCGTGGTGGCGCACGCCTGTAATCCCAGCACTTGGGAGGCTGAGGCAGGAGGATCGGTGCAAGTTCGAGACCAGCCTGGGCTACAAAAGTGAGCTCAAGGCCAGCCTGAACTGCACAGTGAGACCCTGTCTCAAAAAGACAAAAAAAAAAAAAAAATTCAGCTTCAGATTTTCTATCTTGTTGTTTTGTTTTTGTTTCATATTGATTATTTATTGTACTTAAGTTTATATTGAAGTATAATGTAAACACTGAAATAAATATGCAACAAATGTAGAGAAATTTTGAAAACAGCAAACAGCCTTGAAAAACCACATTCCACCAAGAAATGAAACATCGCCTTCACACACTGCATCCAGATCCCTTGTGGCCAAAGCAAATAATTCCTCACTCACAGAAGTAAGCACGCTCTGCCTTAATTCACCATGAATTATTTCACCTATTTTAGAATATTTCATAAATTGAAGCACTACTGTGTGACCTTTTGTGTCCAGTGACATTGCTAGTGGTAAATAATTGAGGTTTACTTATGTTCTTATATCAGCAATTCAATCCATTTGATAGTTGACTAATATTTTATTGAATGAGTGTAGTACCATAAACTTAACCCATTGTTTGTGAACTTTTTTTAGTTTCTTGCTACAATGAATAAAATACATATAAACATTCGTTTAAAATCATTTTTGGATATAGACTATTTTGTCTTGTCTTTTATCTTTTTCATTTGCTCACCCTCTTCCTTTTCTGTATCAAGTAAGTTCTCAAGTCATTGCCCAAATCAGTCTCAAACTCTTGTTCCTCCCAACTCAATTTTCCAAGTAGCTGGAACTATTGGTGTGACTCACTGTACCAAGTTTAACATGGTTATATATTTTCATTTCTTTTGGAAAAATACCTAGAAGAGCAGGCATTGGGTTCTCATAGATGTTTGTACATTTAATTTTATCAGGATCTACTGAAGCAATTGCCAAGTTTAAATTCCATTCAGTGATTCTGATAATCTATTTTTCACCTTCTTACTCTTTTTCCTTTGGGATAACAGTAGACTCACTTAAAAGTTGTAAAATAACAGAGCTCTTTTGTACATCCAAGTTTTCCCAAAGATATATGTCATATAACTGTAGTTATGTACCTTTATCAAAATCACAATATTGGCCTGGTGGGATGGCTCAGTGGTCTAAAGCGCCTGCTTGGGAAAGCTTGGGCAGCTTCAGGGACTGCGGTTCGATCCCTGGCACTGCGGTTCGATCCCCGCACCACATGCTGCCAGCCCTGCCCTCAGGGCAGGCTGAGCCGGCCATAAAAAAATAAACAAACAAAAGTTCTGAAACAAGAAAATAAATAAAGTAAAAAATTTTTAAAAATCACAATATTGTTTATACTACAGGTATTCTGACTATCTAGCTTTTTCTTATATTATTTTCTTTATGGTATATAATTTGATGAAAACATATTACATTATTATAACCACCTTTACAACAGTATAAAACTGTTCTATAACCTCAAAGCATTTTCATTTCTACACACTTCCCACACACTTCAACTCTTCGGAAAAATAAATTTTTTGAGATGTGTCATACATTGGGTGCATTACTCATTTGCCTCATTTTATTAATGTGTATTTTATATTTAATAATATAAAATATTAATAATATAAAATAATCTGTTTTTATTTCACAAGTTAAGAGGTTGTTTACTTGTAGAGTTGTTTAACTATTTTTCAGTTTGGGGATTTTATGGATAAAAATTCCTTAAACAAAAGTTGTCATGCTTTTACTTGTCTTGAATAAGTACATAGGAGTAGAAATTCCAGTCAGACTTTAAGAGTAATTCATCAAAATATGCGAAATGACTACTAATGAGGTCAAATAAATATTCATTCTACTAAAAGCATATAATAGGTCTGGGAAAGAGCTCAGCAGCATAAGCACCTGTCTGGTTCAAGAGTTCAATCCCTGGTACCACTAAATAAATAAATAGATAGAAAGGTAGATAGATAGATAGATAGATAGCTATAATACATATCCTACTTGCTCTACAAATGATTGGACATGCATAACAATTTTAAATCTTTAAATCTAACCTTCAAACATAAAAAAATTATTTAAAGTTGGTCACTAAACTAAGTTCATCTCATTTACTTAAATAAGTCCCCCTTGACACCACACACGAGTGAATTTACCCATTTACTTTGTTTATGCCTCTCTTAGTCCTGAGTGGGGCTTTGCAGAAGCCCCAGATGCAGGTTTATGCACAGGCTGCAGGTGCCTGGAAAGCACTGTGCGCTTGCGGCGCAGAAGTAGGTGGCTGAGTCTCCGAGCTGAGAATTCTCGATATGCAAAAAGAGGTGTTTGGACATTCCCCTAAAGAAGACTGTGAATCTTCCAACTTGCTTTTCATTTATATATGAAGAAATAGATATCAAAAATGTAAGGGCTCTACCAGGGGGCTGCCGGTACCATAGAAAGTAGCCAAATGTACTCCGCTGATAAGTACAGTTCAGAATTGAAATCTCTCCCTCTTGGTTTGTCAAAAGTGGGGGACTCTGCTTCACCTGCTGCTGTTCATGCTTTTCCTCCTGTTGGCCGCTCATCCCTGAAAAGAAAGGCAACACAAATCTTTAGGTCCTGAAATTTATCTTCTCTTCGTTACATTTCTGCTTGTATGGTTTTGTCTGTAGTCCAATTTTGATTACTCCAAATTAATTATTCATTCTAGGATTTCTCCATTACTCACGCGCCAAGTGAAGTCTTACAATCAGACATAATGCTATCAAGATCTTGTCCATCTTTCCTGGATCCAGGGCTTAGTGCAAACTCAGGCAGTCTTCTAGTTTCCCCAGACAGCTGGACCTCTGACTCGAAACTCACACCCACTTTTATGCTTTCGAAAGCCTCCGCCCTTTCACAGGTGCCACCACTTCAAGCAGTTTATTGCAAAGGAAGCGCTTCTCTACATCTCCCAAACAGAAAACTTAGAACTGCTGAGAGTACAGACATTGTGAGCTCCCTCCTTACATTAGATAAACATGAGTTCCAAGCCTCTGCTAAGCCCCTTCAATGGCTTCCTCAGATGTCCTAGAGTATAAAACCTACATGATATGACAATTGACCATGTTGATAAAATTTACCTTATTGACAATGTTCAAAAGAGAATTCGACCAAGTCAAAATATTAATGCAAAGTCCTGAGCTTCATTTTTATTAAAAATATTAAAGTTTTTTGAGAACATACATTGGGCATGTGCCTCATTGTAAACTAAGGTTATGAATCAGAATATAAAGAATATTTGGTACCTTTGACCATAGGAAACTTGGATTGTCATTATCTGACCGGTGCTCTTTTTTCATATGATCCTAAGAAATGATAAAAGAGGTGGTCAATTTCTCTTATTTTCAAGAAAGTTAAACATTTGGAAGATATTCTAAGAGTAAATAAATTAGTAAATGTTGAATTATCTGTTCTAAAGGTATTTCTAATAAATAAGTAAACTTCTAGGAAGCAGGAGAGGAGGAAAATATTCTGTATGCCTCAGAAGGCATGAGGCTTTGGCTGTTCTGAAAGGCAGCAGTTTTGGTAACTTTTGAGTTTGAATTTACACTGAGCACATTCTTCATACTTTATTGTCATGGAAGAAGTTGAAAAACATGAAGAGTCTTTTGCTTTAGATGTTTACACCTATAAGATATTGAGATATATATTAATGACAAACTCTAAAGAACATCTAAAGGTAGGGATGGTTTGTACTAGAAATAATACAAATTAAAAGAACATAAGGAAGACATTTTCTATGCTGAAGCACAAGGAAGATACTTTTCTGTCTGTATTTCATGTGATTTCAAACACAGTAAGATAAACATAATCCAGCAGGAGATGTTCCTCAATCTATTCAATTCCATTTAAATCCATTGAAAAGGATATTATTTATTGGTTATCTTTCGTTTGAATATGTTTTTCATTTTCTCATTCATCTGAACATGAGTTCAACACTGGGCCCCCATACACCATTATCTGTTAGGATAAATTTCAAGACCACAAACGGGATGCCTGAAATCTCAAAATGTACTGATTAAAATGTACTGAGATCAGGCCGGTGATATGGCTCAGCAGTCTAAAGCACCCGCTTAGGAAAGCTTAGGCAACCACAGGAACTGTGGTTTGATCCCCAGCACCACATGCTGTGCCAGCCCCACCTCCAGAGCAGGCTGAGTCAGCCATAATATAAAAAAAAAGTACTGAGATCTACATATGTCATTAATATATAAAAGACACCATTACGAAGCAATCTATAGCTTTTCCTTAGAACATCAAATTTACCAGCACAACTCGTGTTATGTACCTTTAAGAACTATGACACCAGAACAGTCTTTAAAATCATGAAACATAGCCGGGCGTGGTGGCGCACGCCTGTAATCCCAGCACTCGGGAGGCTGAGGCAGGAATATTGATGCGAGTTCAAGACCAGCCTGGGCTACAAAAGTGAGCTCAGGACCAGCCTCAACTGCATAGTGAGACCCTGTCTTAAAAAGACAAAAAAAAAAAAAAAAAAAAAAATTCATGAAACAGCTACTAGCTGACAACTTGGTAGGTAGTGCATACAAAGTGGGTGAACTGGTCAAAGTAGTGGCTCACTTACTATTTGGAGTGGGGCAGGATTGAGGGAGAGTTAATTAGGCTGCATAGAACTTTTGTTACTTAGAATGTATTGATGAATTGTTTTTGAAATTTTTCACTTATTGCTTTTATACCAGCTGCAAGGACCTGAAATCCTGGAAAGTGAAACTGTGAATAACAAGGGCTACTGGGGCTAGGGAGATAGCTCTGTGGCACAAGTGCTTGCCTGGCAAGTATAAGGTCATGAGTTTGAACCTTGGTCCCACAAAAAAAGAGGGGGGGGGGCTACTGTCTATGTACTGAGTACTAACTGAGTGGCTGCCAAATGGGCAGTACTTCAATCTCATTAATGAAAGTCCCAATCCTTAATCTATCCCCACTACTCATGGACAGCAAAAGGAATCTTATCAGAGACTTGAATGTCTAGAGAAGATGACCAAGGAATGTGGGCCAGGGATTGAACCCTGATCCTTGCACTTGCCAAATCAGGCACTCAATCTGCTGAGCTATCTCATCAACCTGATCATGATGCATAATCTTCTTGATGATTTGCTGCATTCTTCTTGTTAGTATTTTACTGAGGATTTTTTTCATCTATATTCATTAGAGAGATTGGCCTGGACTTCTCTGTTTTAGTTGACTCTTTCCCTGTTTTTTTTTTTTTTAATTTTTATTTTTATTAGTTTTAATAAGAGATAACAGTATGAGAGTTTCAAAACATGTTAGTAGTACATTCGCAATAGTTGAGATACTACATATTGTTGTCCTCACAAATGTTATGACAAATTTTCTAATCAATATTGGTTCCAAAGGCAGGGAAGAAAAAAGAAGAAGAGAAGAAAAGGTTTTCTTTTCTTTGAACTAGGAGGAAGTAGGTGTATATATAGTCCAATGTTTCATAATTGCAGTGGGTTACCAGTGAGACTGGCAATATTGAAGGCTGTTGATTTAAGCCTTTTACAGCTCATTGTACTAATCTAGCTCTGCTTTTTATGTCTTGTAATTAAGCTTTTCTTTTGGGTGATCAAGCGCTTCCCTGGTTTTGGAATCTGAGTAATACTTGCCTTCAGGAATGAGTTTTGAAGAGTTGTTTCCCTTTCAATTTCATTGAAGAGTTTGAGAAAAGTTCACATTAAATCTTTTCTAAATTTCTTGTAGAATTCTGCTGCAAACCCATAGGGACCTGAGTTTTCCTTTATACGGTTTTTGCTGTTGTTATTATTACATTTTCCATTTCATTTCTCGTTATTGGATTATTCAGAGTTTGTATATCTTCTTGACTCAGCTTTGGCATTTCATACATTTCTAGGAAACTGTCCACTTGCTCTGTCTGTGTTTTCTGTCCTGTACAAGTAAAGATTCTTTTTTTTTTGTCCTTTTGAGACAGGGTCTTGCTATGCAGTTGAGGCTGGCCTTGAGCTCACTTTTGTAGCCCAGGCTGGTCTCGAGCTCTCACCAATCCTCCTGCCTCAGCCTCCCGAGTGCTGGGATTACAGGTGTGAGCCACCACGCTCAGCTTGTAGAAGTAGATTTTGAAAATAGATGTTGACGATCTTCTCAGTGTCTCTAGAACCTGTAGTGATTTTATCCTTTTCATTCTTTATTCCATAAATTTGGGGTTTTTTTTCTTCTTCTTTTATTAGGTTGGTGGAGGTTTATCATTATTACTTATTCTTTAAAAGAGCCATCTCTTTCATTATTATTTTCCTTGTGTTGTTATCTTCATCTCCAATGCATTAATTTCTGCTCTAATCTTGTTAATTTCCTGCCTTCTTTGGGCTTAACTTGCTTTTCTTTTTCTAGGAACTTAGGCACAGCATAACATCATTTACTTGGGCTTGTTCTGTTTTCCTAGTGTGCAAACTTAGTGCTATAAATTTTCCTCTTAAGAGAGCATTCATTGCATCCCACAGGTTTTGGTAAATTATATCTGCATCTTCATTTGATTGCGAATATTTTTAAATGTATTCTTCAACTTCATCTGTGACCCACTGGTTGGTTAAGAGGTTATTATTTAATTTCCATCTGTTTATGGTGTTTTTGTAGTTTCTTTTGTCAATAAGTCCCAGTTTGATTGCACTGTAATCAGATAGTATGTATAGGATAATTTCAAATCACTTGCATTTACTTAAGAGTGCTCTGTTTGCTAGTACATGGTCTATTTTGGAGAATGCCCCTTGTGCAGCTGGGAAGAATGTGTATTCTGTGGTTGCTGGGTGCAACACTCAGTAAAGGCCCACCAAGTCAGTTTCTTCACAGATTTGTTATAGTTCTGCTATTTCTTTGCTGATTTTTTGCTGAGTTGATCTATGTCTTTGTGAGAGTGGCATGTTGAAGTCCCCATTACTCTTGTATTATTGTCCACTTGATTTTTCATTTCTGCTAAAATTTGCCTTGTGTAGGAAGGTGCTCCTACGTTGGGTGTAATATATCATTGTTATATTTTCCCCTTGCAGTTTTTCCTTAACAAGTATGTAGGAATATTCCTTATCTCTTTGGATGATTTTTGGTTTGAATTTGATATGATCAACAACCAGAATAGTTACCCGGTTTTTTTTTTTTTGTTTTTTTTTTTTTTCTGATTTCCTGTGGCATGGAGGATTTTTTCCTATCCTATGACCTTTAATTTATGAGTTACTTTTGAGTTAAATGTGTTTCTTGTATGTAGCATATTGTACTTTGTTTCTTAGTCCACTCCACTGGTCTGTGTCTTTTGATTAATGAATTGAGGCCATTTACATTGATGATTATATCTGATACCTATTGGTCTATCTTTCTAATTTTAGCGTATGTGCTATTGAAATAAGCATAATATTGGCTTATCTTTGTTATGTTATTTTCCTGGTATAGGTTCTGTATTTTTTTGGTGATCTTTTCTATTGTTCTTTAAGCTTTAATCACTTCTGTCTCTTTCTAGAATATCTGTCTGTACTTTTTATAGGGTTGGTTTTATGGGCACGAATTTCTTTAATTGTACTTTGTGATGGAAGGATCTTATTCTGCCATTGAATTTGATAGATAGTTTTGCAGGAAGTAACAATATGGGTTGGAAGTTATTTTCTTTCAGCACCTGAAATACTACACTCCAAGCTCTTTTGGATTTGATGGTTGTGTTGAGAAATCTGTTGTGATTCAAATGGGCTTTCCATTGCAGATGTTCTGTTTCTTTTCTTTAGCAGCTTTTAATATTCTATTCTTTTATTGAATTTCTGAGATCTTGATTATTATGCATTTAGGTGTAGATTTATTGTGATTATGGCTGTGGGGAGTTCTATATATCTCGCTTTATGTTAGATTCTTTCCTCATGTTTGGAAAATTTTCTGCTAGTACTTCTGCAAATAGTGTTTTTATGTCACTTATGGTGTCTCCTACTACTTTATTGACACCTATTATTCTTATGTTATTTTTCTTGGCATTGTTTATTAGCTGTCAAATTGTTATTTCCTGGTTCCTTGTTCCTTGTTAGTTTTAAGAGATCTTTTATTTCACATTCATTTGCCACAGCACTGTTTTTGAGGTCTGAAAGTCTATCTTCAGTTTTATTTAAGCAGTTTTTCCAGCTTTTAGTGTAGCTCTTAATATCCTGGTATCTGCCTGAATCTGTTTTTTACTCACTCTAAATCTTTCCTGTGTTGTTTAGTCATTGTTTCCATTCTGTTTCCATTCTCTTCTATTTTTCTATCTATGTCTTCCTTAGCTGTGCTGAGCAGTTCTTTCATAATTTTTGGCCTTTCCTTGTGGACCTGAGAGATCATTTCTACTCTTATTTCTTCTCTAGCCTGATGGACTTGTTTCCTTACTCCATTTGCTATCATTTCAAGGATTTCAGTTGTGTGATTTCCAAGTTCTTATATGTCATTGTCTCCTATATTTGTTCTGGGTGGACTAGAGGATTAAGATTGCCTTTTGTCATTTTTGAAGTTCTCAATAATCACCAAGATAGAGACCCACAGGTTGCCTAGAGTCTGCCAAAGTTCTTTCTTTTTTTGTGTGTCTTTTTGAGACAGGGTCTCGATGTGTAGTTCAGGCTGGCATTGAGCTCACTTTGGTAGCCCAGGCTGGTCTCGAACTCACATCGATCCTCCTGTCTCAGCCTTCCAAGTGCTGGGATTACAGGCGTGAGCCACCACGCCCGGCTATTTATTAATTAATTAATTAATTAATTTTTTTTTTCTTGTTTCAGAACTTTTGTTTTTTATGGCCAGCTCAGCCTGCCCTGAGGGCAGGGCTGGCACAGCATGTGGTGCCGGGGATTGAACCTGCGGTCCCTGCAGCTGCCTAAGCTTTCCTAAGCAGGCGCTTTAGACCACTGAGCAATCCTGCTGGGCCCCTGCCAAAGTTCTTAAATGGCTCCAGGTAAGTTCTGTTCCTGCTGGAGGTGGACCCACAGATTGCAGCTCTCCTGTATCTTGCAGCCACTCAGAGCTTTTCTAAATTCTTAAAAGTTTAGCAGAAGCTCTGCACCTGCACGCTGGGGGCTGAGGAAGACCAGAGCTACCAGAGTCCCGCGGGCTGCTCAGAGTCTGCCTAAGTTCTTAAATGGCACCAGGAGAACTCCACACCTACTGGCACTGGGCCCACAGATTGCAGCTGTCCTGCACACCACTCAAAATTATGTTCTTTGAAGCACTATCGCCCCTTTGTGGCCATGGAGAGAGATTTTACAGATTATTTTCCTCTGGTTTCTTTGAAGAAGTCTTTGGTTGGATTTGGCTCCAACCAATCCATCTAATTTCAATAACAAATTAGATATTGTTATTGAAAGCATCTCTTCTTGTGATTATTATTATTATTATTGCTTTGTGTTTTTGAGACAGAATCTCACTGTGCAGTTTAGGCTGATCTTAAGCTCACTTTTGTAGCCCAGGTTGGTCTCGAACTCATACCAATCCTCCTGCCTTAACTTCCTAAGTGCTGGGATTACAGGTGTGTGCTACCATGCCGGCTTTCTTCTTGTGATTATTGATTATTGTTATTTATTCTCATATGAATGGTATATTCAATTTGTTCATTTGAAATCCACTCTCTTTTATTGAGTTGTAAGAGCTTATATCTTACATTCAGAAATATTTTGAACTATGTATGTGCTTCAAATAATTTCTCCTAGTTATTGTCATTGCTTTGCTTTCTTAAAGATGTCCAACTCTTTTTTGGTGATAAGAGTTTAAAAGATGGGTGACATAAATAAAGCTTAATAAACTAAATGATAGGTTATGTTTCTGAATTGGAAACTTTAACATCTTTAAGTTTGTCAAGTTCTTTTATAAATTCAATGCAAGATCAGTGAAAATTCTATTTTTTATATAACTGATATAATAAATCCATAATTTATGTGAAAGAACAAAATTTCCTGAATAATTCAAACCATTTTTACCAAAACAATATGAGAAACCTCACCACCGAGACTTACTATGAAGAACAATTATCAAACGGGCCATGTATTGATGAAAATAAGACACACATGTCATATAAATATTGTAGTGGATTATAGAACAGGCATCACAGAAAGTGGTTCATGCATACATGCTCAATTAATTTTCATCAATGACACAAGACAAATGTAGTAAAGAAGAAAACGTGTTTTCAAGAAATGGTGGTGATTATCTGGATCTATGTACTGGCAATGCTCAATAGACCTAACTTCCAGTACTGTTCATGTTTCTTCATTATCCTGTGGTTTCAGAGTGATAGAGATTTTTTTTTTTGTCTTTTTGAGACAGGGTCTCGCTATGTAGTTGAGGCTGGCCTTGAGCTCACTTTTGTAGCCCAGGCTGGTCTCGAACTCGCACTGATCCTCCTGCCTCAGCCTCCCGAGTGCTGGGATTACAGGCGTGCACCACCGCGCCCAGCAATAGAGATGTTTGAGAAAAGAGATTTTTGATGTTGTATAATCCAAATTTATAAATATCTGGTTCCATTTAAAATACCCCTGCTTCACTAGTTATAACTGAGATTATGTGAAAGTAGGGAATATAGAATTTAACAGATTGTGACATTGTGGATGCTGTGGCATGCTAAGGAGTTTCCTGTATATTTTTCTGTGTTAGTCATCTTTCAGCCACTTTCACAAAACACCACAAGTAATAAAAAGAAGAAAAGGCTTATTTTGGTTCAGTCCGGCAGGCTTCAGGTCATGGTACATTAACAGCTTTGTGTGTGGCACTGTGATGAGGTAGGCAGTGCAGTGTGGTAGGCTTGCATGGGGAAACATTTCCTTACTTCATAAAACCTGGAAACAAATAGAAGGAGAAGAAACCAGTACCTGGCAGCCCCTTTCAAGAGAGTGCTCCCAGGGAACTAAGCTCTCCCAACAGAATGCAACTTCCCAATGTCTTTGGAGGACAGTCTGGATATAAATTGTTGAAGACACAAATACGTTAAACAATAGAAGTATATCACATTAACAACAATCATAACCTAACAGGAATTCACGAACTATGACTAGACAAAATCTAAGTTAAACCAAAGTAACTAAAAATAAAGAGGGGCTACTTATAATAATAGTCAATCAATTAGGAAAATGTAACAGTTATACATCTTACAACAGATTCCAAAATTACATGAAACTAAAGCAAATGGAATAATAGAAGAAACAGATAATTTAGCAATAGTTGGAGACCAGTACCTCACCTTCACTCACAGGGCAGATAACAGGATAACTTCAAGGAAACAGAAGACTTGAAAAGTGGTATAAAGCAAGTTGACCTTATAAGACACCTCCAGCAGAGGACACAGTCTTCTCCAGCATGCAGAGAACCTTCTTTAGGACCATCCAGCCATACAGCAAACCTCAAAAGAATAGGTTGCATGGAACACACATTTTGACATTTTTCCCACGTCTTTTTCTCACGTATAAATATTATATGAACATATTTTTTTCTCTGTTGGCCTCATGAAATGGGCTGTAAGCACAGTATTTGCTTTTGCTAGATTTTCATATTTTGGGAGAACAGGACATATTAGTTCTGACCAATTCATACATAAGACACTCTGCTAGCTCCAAGTCAGAAATCTGCAATACAGAATGCATAATCTGTGAAGCAAAGATAAAGACCATAGTCCCAAACTGGTGGGTCCCAAAACTGTGTGAACTTGAAATTCTGTCAGTGGAGGTAAGTAATAGTAAGCTGTGAAAGAGTTGCTGCTGGGGCTGGAGAGGTAGCTCAGGGGGCTGAGTCTCTACCTGGTCAGTGCAGGATGTGAGTTTAGTGTGCACCATGCTGTGGTGGTACACATCGGTAATGCCAGCACTGGGGAGCCTGAAATTGGAAGATTGCCACTGCTAGTCTGAACTGCATGATGAGACCTTGTATGACAGTGTTCCTGTGAAGGGCCTGTGACTGGTGTGGGGCTAAGCCGTGCCAAGGGCTGAGGGTTTGTATACCAGGTGCGGGCACCTGGGGAGTGCTGTGGGCTATGGCACAGAAGTAAGTGGCTGAGTCTGTGGGCCGGGAGGAGGAGATGGACAGGGAGCTGTGGCATTCTTTAGTGACTGTCATGGCCTTGAGTGTTCCTCTTTGTCTCTGAAGGAATGTGAAACAGGCTGATGAGGTGACCTCTAGGATCCTGGTGAATCCATGGAACATGCACAGACAAAAAAATTACAGAGATTAAAAAATTAGTGGAGGAGCCCAATATGGCGGTGCACGCCTGTAATCCCAGCACTTGGGAAGCTGAAGCAGGAGGGTCGGTATGAGTTCAAGAGCAGCCTGGGCTACAAAAGTGAACTCAAGGCCAGTCAGAACCATGTAGTGAGACCCTGTCTCAAAAAGACAAGAAAAAAAAATTAGTGGAGAAATCAGTAGAGTAAGTGCTTGCCTGTCCTGAGTTCAGTCCCCAGTACCATAAAAAAAAAAAGAAAGAAAAGAAATTAGTAGAGAAAGCTCAGCCAATGATTCTACATTACAGTTATTTAGCAGTAAGGAGCTTTATACATTGTGTGTTTCAAAACCTAGAGGAAAGGATTTAAAAGATACCACAAATAAAAATGTTTGAGGAGACAGTTATGTTTATTCTGACTTAACATTATGCAATATGTACATGTATCTATCACACAGTGTGCCAGACTTTAGGAATATATATACATATATCAGTTAAAATAAATATGATAAATAAAATACAATAAATTAAAATGATAGATTGACCTTAATGGAGTATAAATTATGATGGAAAATAGAATTAATTTATACAATAATTTTGCACATTATTTGAGCTGGACACTATGTTTTGTTTTTCTTATTCTTTTTTGTTGTCATTTGCTTGTTTTAGTGATTGAACTCAGGACCTTGTGCTTTCCAGGCAAGCACTAATTCTGCTGCACTATCTCTCTGGCCCTATTTTTTTCTTATTCTTATTATATGAAAAATTCCTGTGTCTCATCCATGAAGTTTAGTAAATCCCTTCTTTGTTTATAATTTTTCTGTCTTTACCTTTGACCTCTACTTTTTCTTTCTTTCTTTTTTTTTTTACACACACAATGGATAAGTGTATAAACTTTCATTCGCTTAATGGAAAAAACTCAGTGTATTTATGAACAATAAACATCTGCTATTTGTTAGAGATAAGATAGGAATTAGGCTGCAGCTTCCATTTGTTATTCCATGTCAACCAAAGGAAACAGAGATCTCTACTTTGTCTACTTATTAAATTCCCATGTTTATATGCTATTTTCTTCTTATATTATCTATTCTAGGTATCAGAGAGAAAAAAATATTAAAGAAAAGATGGCATTACCTTGCTATGAAATTATTTTTAACCTGTAAAAGAAAGGTTAGATTTCTCTTTGATATGTGGAAATCTTAGGCATTAAAATTTTAAAACTCTGCTTTGTATTCTTTTGAAATTTCTCTCATCCTTTTGTTTTGCAGGATTTTTCTATGGTTGCAGATTTACTTTTGTGAATGTCAACTACATTCAACGGTTCCAGGATTATAGTATCATTTAATGTCTTAAGAACATTTCTCAGCCCTGGAAGTACTTGCTATTATTCAAAAATTAAATGGAATTTTCTATGTATTTATTTTTTATTCTAAATGTGGAATCAGTATGCTAGGTTCAAATAAATATGTAACACTTTAGAGCGATAATATTTTAGATAAAACCACCTTATTTTTCTGCTGGATGGTTAAGACCAAATTAAAGCAAAAGCTATACAGACACAAATTTAACTTTTGCTATCAGACTAGGTCAGTTAAATCTTTTCAGGGTATGCCTTGGAACCATGCACAACACCCCTTAGATCTTCTGTCAGTATCAGCCCATGTGGCTGAGTCATGGCCATTGCTTGACAAGTTTGCTCTCTGTGAAAGCCTGAGAGACTTTTTCTCTCTAGGTGACTCTCCTTATGAAAGCTATACATCATTTATCACTTTCTTCTATAGCCCTATAATTACCTTGATCAGATAACTTGGGATGCAACTGAGTTACAGGATGCTGCAGAAGAGGTTCTCTTATGTTTTAGGCCTTCATTGACCTTGAAAGGCTAGGGCCAAAATATTGGCTATCCTTTTAGCCCATCTATCTCTCTAATTTTTGTTTCCCAAAATTTAGTTGTTAGACATCCAGAAGAGAAGCATAATTACATTATTATGCTGTAACAGAGGTAGTAAGCATAACATTATTATCTATCTGAATATCAAACACCTTAGACATAAAAATGGAGCTTGTTTTCTAGCAACTGTGGATATTCTAATATTTAAATCACTATAGAATGTTAAAAGACAACGATTACATATTTTTACACACAAATTTAGAAATCAAAACCATATACAACATTGTAGCAAGACAATCGTGATTCTATTTTGTGACATACTTAAATTTTTCTTTTGATATAACAACCTTTTTAACCAAACATCTCTAAAACAAAAGACATATTCACCTAACTATTAGTCCTTAAATGGGATTTACATCACAAGTTTTTGTTAAAGGCAGAGTTCTGAATATAAGAGAAAGTCTTATCACAATAAGCCATCTTTGTTTTACATTTTGGAGGACCTGTACACTTGAAATCATGAATATACTCCATATATCACAAGAGTAACAATAATGAATTAGGGGCTGGGGAGATAGCTCAGTAGAATAAGTGCTTGCCTGGCAAGTGCAAGAGCGTTCAATCCCCAATTCTGCCAAGCCAAAAATAAATAAACAATAATGAACTATCATTGAAAATCTTTGTTCATTAATTTTGTTTTATACCAAAACCATTTTTAAGCAAAAGCCTTATTGTAATTTCTTCTTTTTTTGAAAAGTTTTGTCTTTTAACTGATGACCGATTTATTGAAAATGTCTCCTAAGAGACTACTGAGATTACTGGGATCTCCTTGTTAATGAACAAAAAGGTCGGCCACATCTCTCATTCATCAACTGGACTCCTCTCTAATAATCTCTCCCCACTCTAAGGAATTTATGCTTAATTAGCTTAAACTTTTGGTAAATTATACATAAACTAATTTTGATATCACTTAGACCAATTGGTAACTTGTGAGAAAGAATACTTTTAATTCTATAGCCCAAATTATATTATGAACAAATGATCAAAAAAGAAAAAACAGGACCAACTGTTTATGGAACAACATAAAAACACAAAAACATGCACAGAACATAAAACCAAGTATCTTTACAAAGTCCAAGTGCACTCAAATATATTCCTGTACAAGTTTAATTATAGCAAGTCTATTATAACTTTTTGAAATTTATAATTAAAAAAGACTAGTCATATTTTATAATTTGTCAATAAGCAGAGATCTCATCAGAAAATTTTAGAAGGAATAAAAATCCTTTATCTGTAATTAATATGCATATTTTATATTTTTGTATTCTTTTGTCTGAATACTAGTAAATTTAGCTCAGCTATTTTTATGTATCTTATCACCTACTTAGACCTTAGGTTTCTATTTGTTCAGTTTTTCAATAGGCTCCAGGTTGGATCTAGTCTCATTATTGTTAACTTCTCCAGATTTGGCTTCATTGTATATCCGACAGCATAGTCCAGTACTCAAATAGCTCATTCAGTATTCTCTGGAAAAACACAAGCATAGCCTTTTCCCCAGGTTAGTAGTGGATTGGATCCTTTTCAATGCCCAGTATGGAGATCTCCAAAGGACCCTTCCTATCCTTTTTGCTCTTATTGATGGAATTGCCTTTCTGGTGCTGTAGTTACATCTTTTGAAGAATTTAAAAATAGTGTATACTGCCAAGTAAAGTCTATTATGAGGTGTGAATTTTGTAGAAAATCATCCCCCTTTTTGCTTTTGCAATTGAATTTTGGTTGAATGGTGTGCACATTCAACAGTTCCTTGAGCTTGAGGGTTATATGGAATCCCTGTGATAAGAGAAAGATGGAAAGTCTTTTAAAACTTTTGGAAGGCAGCACTTTTATATGCTGGGCCATTGTTAGTCTTTAGTGTCTGGGCAGCCAAAGGCACTAGAGGCATCCAAACAGTGGGCAGTGACATGTTATGTTGCTTCAACAGTGCAGGCATAGCAAATACAAATCCTGAGGAAGTGTCCACTGAAACATGGACCCAAGGCAAACAACCAAATTCAGGAATGTGTGTGACATCCATCTGCCAAAGATGATTGGAGTGTAACTCCTGGGAATTGACTCCAGTAGAAGGGGAGGGGAGGTGTTTTATACATGGACAGCATCATTTAGCAATTTCCTGGAGCTGTGCTTAAGTCAAATGAAAATGTGTAAAGCAAAAACATTTTGATGAAGGTAACATGAGACTCAGAAGCCCAGAAATCTATCTATAGCGGCATTCTTTTCAGTGAGGGGTTCTGGTAATTGAAAATGAGCGCGTATATAATAATTGTTCCCCAATAAAATGGGGAACATGACATGACTGTATGACAACTTGGAGAGTGTGAAGTAAATGAAAAAGATTCTGACTAGTGTGTATAGTGACATTTTCAGTGTACTGCATTACCCCACAGACATAAGCACTGTCTGAAAATAGGTTAATAGGAGTGGATGGATGATCTTGCAATGCCCGTGTTACTGCTTGCAATTCAGTCTTTTGTGTAAAAGAGAAACCTGTGTCCTGTATTGTAGAAGAGAAAGCTGTTAAATAACCTCCCTGACCTGAAGCTGATCCATCTGTGAAGATGGATGTGCCACCTGCTATAGAGATTGAACTTATTGTTGAAGGTAAGACAAAGGGTGTAAGAGAAGTAAATTGTATTAATTTATCTGAATGATAATGGCGGTTAATAATACTAGAGAAGTTAGCCAATGTAGATTGACAAACTGAAAATTTCCATAACCATTTTTGTTGCACTGAAGAAAAAGAAACAATGATAAATTGTACCTTATGACCAAGGAGCTGAGTCACATAACTTCATCCATGTACAATCAATTCTCCCACAGCATCATAAAAAGGAATAATGGTTTTATGTGGAATATGTGGCATGTGTAACCATTGTAAAGGACTGTGAGACTGCCAAAGTACTCCAATGGGCATACATTGAGTTGTAAAAATAATTAAAAATGTTGGCAAAGATGGATCAACTTTAGAGAGTGGAGCATTAGAAAGAGCCTGATGAACTTTATCTAAGGCAGTTTGAGCTTCTGGTGTGATTTTTTAGAAGTGAGGGCTGAGTCTCCCTTGAGAATGTCAAAGAGAGGATTTAATTCATGAGTAGTTAGCTTAAGAGGTAGGTAGAGCCAATTAATGTTACCAAATAAAGTTTGAAAATCATTTAGGGTTGTAAGATATCTAATATGGATCTGAACAGTTTGGGTCATAATTTTGTTGTAGGCACTGAGTTAGACAGAAATATAGGCAGTCAGACAGGGCCAGGCCCTCAAGGACGACATGGAAGACAAGGTGACTTTCCAACTAGAGACAGACATTTCTCTGCCATGGGCCAGATCTCAAGACAAGCATAAATAGAAGCAACTACATACTTCCTTAAGGGTGGGCATCAGGATGCTAAATAAGTATCAGTCACCTTAAAAGACCCTAGAGTCATGAGCCCAAGCTCAATAGGTAGTGTTCTTGCCTGCTTGTTATGTGACTTGCCTTCCCATTGGATCCTGATGTTAATGAATTTTACCTGAGCAATGGTGCTTGTAATCTCATTGGTTGGTCATAGTCTTTGTCCCATCTCATACCCACCTAAGCTATTTCCCATGTCTTCTCTATAAAAGTACCTGGAAGAGATAGCTTCTGGGGGACACCCACTCAGGAGCCCCCTCCTGTCCCTCTCTCAGACAGGAGCTTTCTTTCTCTTAATAAATCTATTCTGCTCATAACCTCTGTTTATTCCTAAAATTCATTCGTCGGTTTTAGAGAACACGAACTCTTCAGATTGGGGATCATTTTCCCCTACATCAATTTGTCTCTGTTGAATAAGTTGACCCAAATATGAAGAAGTTACTATAGCCTGTACCCCTTTGGAGCCACCACCAGGCCTTTTATTATTTAAATGGGATGTCAAAATCAAGCTACTGTTTAAACTGCACTACTTTTAGATTGTACTCCAAATCTCTGTATTTGTTTGTAAAATATGAGATTTTTTAATACCAATTTTTAAAAAGAATTTTTTATTTTATTTATTTATTTTTTTCTTGTTTCAGAACCTTTGCTTGTTTATTCACTCATTTTTATGGCCGGCTCAGCCCGCCCCAAGGGCAGGGCTGACGCAGTATGTGGTGCCGGGGATTGAACCGTGGTCCCTGAAGCTGCCCAAGCTTTCCCAAGCAGGCGCTTTAGACCACTGAGCCATCCCACTGGGCCATCCCACTGGGCCCCTTTAATACCAATTTTAATTTAGACATAAAACAAGCAATCAACCTTATTAAGAATTAAAGGAATTTTAAATAATCTTTCAAAATATCCCCATTGTTATAAATGTTCTAGAATTTATTTATTTATTTATTTATTTTTTAGGTAAACAATATCTTTTATAATAGCACTGAAGAAATTGAAATACTTAGGAATTAACCTAACTGAAGGAGTAAAAGATCTGAGCCAGGCATGGTGGTGCATGTCTGTAATCCCAGTACTTGGGAGACTGAGGCAGGAGGATCAGTGCGAGTTGTTCTAGAATTTTTTTAAAGCAAATTGTTTTTATCTTTAGGATGGAAGCAGCCTTTTAAATCTAATCATCTTAAGAGGTGACTCTTCTAGTGCCAATTGTAATGGAGGGACAATCACTCTCTTTCCTGCTTTTCTGCTGAGCTCTATTCCCAGAAGAATGACTCTTTGTATCTTTCTGGGTGGGCAACCCAGATGCTTTACCTGGAGGCCATCCACACTTGCATTTGAAAAAGCCCTTTAAAATGTTTTTCCTTTAATGAAACAATCCCTGTTTTTTAAATTTAATTTAATTATTATTATTATTATTTTTTTTTTTTTTTTGTCAGATCACCTTTTTATTGATGTTATCTTCTTATGCTCCTTAGCTAGCTGGGCACTCCACAACATCGTTGTTGATGTGATCTATCATGTCATGAGGGTGCCGGCTGTCCACATTGCAGCCCACAGACTGGGCGGTCCCCAGGATCTCTAATGGTTCCAGAAAGTTCTCTGGCTAAAGACCGGTGCCGCATCTGTCATGCAATGTTGACAATCTCATCAAACGTAATGTTTCCACTGTGTTTATTTTTTATTTTTTTTATTTTTTGTCTTTTTGAGACAGGGTCTTGCTATGCAGTTGAGGCTGGCCTTGAGCTCACTTTTGTAGCGCAGGCTGGTCTCGAACTCGCACCAATCCTCCTGCCTCAGCCTCCCGAGTGCTGGGATTACAGGCGTGAGCCACCACGCCCGACTTCCACTGTGTTTAATGTTTTTCTGCTTCTTTCTGTCTCTTAGTGGCTCCTTGAGGGCTTTGATGATCAGGGCAGAGGCAGAAGGCACTACCTCAATCTGAGCCCGTTGGTTCTGAATGGTCAGTTTCACTGTAATCCGCAGACCCTTCCAGTCACCAGTTGCCTTGGCGATGTCATCTCCCACTTTTTTTGGAGACAGACCCACGGGACCGATCTTGGGAGCCAGGGTAGCCATGGTGCCCACTTTAGCACCGGTGCACCTCAGGTACACGACTTTGATCTCGTTGGGGTGGAACTTGGGCAGCATGCTGGAGGTGGCTGGTGTCGAATGAACCAGGATTCGGGACGACCGAAGAAAGTTGCATCTTAGCCTCCTCCTAGCCGAAAGCCGAAAGTTGTTTTTTTAATTTTAAAATTTTTATCAAAGAAAGAATGACCAGCTAAGCAATATAAGAGTGTGCTGTGCTTTAAACAATGGTTTGGCTGGATTGAATTATGATAGGTTATGGCTTCAGTACAGACTGCTAAATTATCATGGCCCTAATCCAACATGGCTGAATCCCCAAAACAACAGTTTATCTTCCCAGTGACCACTTCCTTCTTCTCCACTCCAGTGCTGGATATAGCTTCCTTTTACCTTTTCCACCCACACAAAGGAGCCTTCAATCAGCTCCTTGTGTATCACTAACCCTTCCCCTCCAACTCTGCCTCCAGCAAGTGTATATAGTCTCCTCCCTGTCTCAGGCCAGAGGACCTGCCCATCTCCCTGCCCTGGATCTTCTCTGTGTGTTCAAAGTTAATAATGTCTTCCCCTTCCCCTATTTCTGCTTCTCCTGCAGTGCCATCATCACTGCTACAGCTAAAACCTATCAAATTATAACTTTGATTTCCCTGCATAATCAGCATCAATTATACCAGGCAAAACCTAGAGACCTTTTAAAATAAGACTGTTGTGGTCTAGCAAGCTTCCCACTGTATGCTAAGGCCTGCATCCATGGATTCGAGTAGGAAGAATTTGGAGTCCCATTTCAGAAGTCAATAGGAATCTGGAGGAGGAACTGAGGTTCAGGTCCAAGCTTCCACTGTCCATTGTCATTCCCCAAAGATCAGAGACACTTTTGGTAGTGATGCAGGAAGAAAAACTGATCTTTTAACCTGAAAAACACTTGGATGAGTTCTTGTTCTCTAAAACCGAAGAATGAATTTTAGGAACAAGACAGAGGTTTAGAATAGAATATTTATTGGGAAAGAAAGCTTCAGTCCAAGAGGGGAACAGAAGGGGGCCCTGAGTGGGTTGCCCCCGAAATTGTCTTTCTTTAGGGGTCTCATAGGGCAAAACCACGTGATAAGGCAGACCTAAGGTGAAATGAGGGGAACTTACTTAGGTGGTCATGAGGTGGGACAAAGTCATGGTCGACCAATGAGATTATAAGCATCACTGCTCAGGTAAAATTGATTAAATCAGGAGCAAATTGGGAAGCAAGTCAGTAGCAAGCAGGCATGAATACAGAATAAGGGTTCTTTCTGTTGTGGGTTGAGTTTCTGGCTCTTTTAGGGTGATGATACTCATTTAGAATATTAATCCCTGATACTTAACTTTAAGTAAGTGGGGTGGCTGCATTTCTTTACTCTTTTGCTTCAAGGTCTGGCTCACAGGTGTCCCTTGTAAAGCTGCATAGTCAAGTTGCTTTCCATATTGTCCTGGAGGGCCTGGCCCTATCTGACTGCCTATAATATTTTTATCTAATTTGGCTGCCTACAGCAGTAGGGGAGGGGGAAAATACCATTTTTTGATGGGGCTTAGGGAAGCCCCATTGTAAGCTTCCCTGAATGAGTTGGTCTGTAACGGGTTAACTGCACATTGAGCTGTCACTATGAAAAACTATTAGGTTCCCTTATGCTTCCTGTTACCTACTGGGACAAATGTTCTCTCACCCTCTTTTCAAGGCTGATTAGTGAATAACTGAGTAACGCTCTCCCTCCACTCCTCAGCAAGTCCTGTAAATGTACTTAGCTTAAGATGTATCTTGTAAAAAAGCTTACTTGTGGTGCACACCTGTAATCCCAGCACTTGGGAGGCTGAGGCAGGAGGATTGGTGCGAGTTCAAGACCAGCCTGGGCTACAAAAATGAGCTCAAGGCCAGCCTGAACTGAATAGCAAGACCCTGTTTCAAAAAAGACCAAAAAAAAAAAAAAAAAAAAAAAACCAGCTTATTCAATGAACCCCCACATGGCCAAGTTGCACATGTTCTAAACTGTGAAGACCCCTTAGTCATGTGACTTTCTCTTTAAAAGCTCTTTGCTTCCCATGCTAGGGATCAATCAGTCTTCTCCTGCATGAGAAATAGCTAGTAGCCCTGAGCTCAGTAATAAAGGTTCATTTTAAATTCTCATTTTTGGATTTTGGTCTTGCTTCTGTTTGAGAACCCATAACACAGCTTTCCACATCAGTTTTTAGATTTACATTCCCTTGTGCAGTGGTTCCTTCACCTACATGGATTGGAATATTTTATTGAAGAGACAGATAATGGCTGTGCTATTGATGCAGGGAGAAAAAACTGATCTGGGGTGGACGACCTCCAAGAGCAGTGGTTCTCAACCTTTCAATGCCGTGACCCCACAATACAGTTCCTCATGTTGCGGTGACCCCAAACCAAAAAATAATTTTGGTAGTGTTATGGTTTATGTCTAGTTGTCCCCCCAAAGCCTCATGGAGTCATTGGGCAGGGACTTCTAGAGTTTGAGACTTGATCCATGATCCCTGGGATTATGGGTGTAGCCTAGGGCGGGAGCTAAGGCGGAGAGCCTGAATGTAATATAAAGAGACAGAGAGACAGATTGGAGCTCTAGCTGTTGCTGTTGCTCTGCTGCCGTGTTGGTTAGCTGCCTCTGCTACCATTTTGCTGCTGTTCTGCCTCCATGAACTGGATGCTCTCCACCCTGCTCCACTCAGCCTTGGGCTAGCCGAATATGGACTGAAACCTCTACGAACTGTGAGCTAAATAAACCTTTCCTCCCTTCATTTTGAGTGTCGGGTATTTGTCCCAGCAACGAGCAAAAAGTAACTAATACAGGTAGGTACTTCAAAACTGTAATTTTGCTACAGTTATGATTTCCGATGACTTTAGGCAACCCCTGTGTTTTGGTTGTTTGACTCCCACTGGAGTTGTGACCCACAAGTTGAGAACCACTATCCAAGAGGGAACCTCCAAATGATACAGGGAAATCTGATCTCCCAACCTGAAAAGTACCTGGGACGAGTTCATATTCTTTAAAACTGAAGAATGAATTTTAAGAACAAACAGAGGTAATGAGCAGAACGTATTTGTTGAGGGAAAGAAAGCTCCTGTCCAAGAGAGGGACAGGAGGAGGGTCCCACGTGGCTGTCCTCCTGGAAGCTATCCCTTCCAGGGACATTTATAGGGACATTTCCAGGGACATGTTGTGAGGTGGGTCTAAAGTGAAAATCATGGAAACTTGCTTAGGTGGGCATGAGGTAGGGCAAAGCTATGGTCAACCAATGAGGGTACAAGTGCTATTGCTCAGGTAAAATTAAGTCCAGGACCAAATGGAAAAGTGAGTCACATAGCAAGAGGGAGTAAATTCAGAACAGAACTTTATCAGGTAGCCATCTGGTAGTAGTGAGGTTAATGATTTTTTTGGCCCCCTCAGGGTGATGATCAATCTCTCAATCCTTAAGGAGGTCAGCATTTGTTCGATCTTTGCTCTTTAGCCTGGGCCCACAGAGGGAACTCCTGTCCCTCCCATAGCTGCCTACAATAATAGGACATGGTATTTGTGTGGATCACAGGCTGATAACCTTAGAATGTGTTGGATTGTATCAACTGGAAAAGTCCCTTTTTGGCTCTCGTCTTGGCCTAAGAAGTCTAAACTTACAATCCTAGAACCACGTTATTTAAAAAAAAAAAAAAAAAAGTCTGTGGGTGGTGCGTGGTGAAATAAACCATGCAATGCCCCCCCCCCAAAAAAATAAAGCCACGTTATTGGAATTCCACCAAGTTAATTCCAATCTACCACTCCCAATGCAACCCACGGCGATAAGAAAGACACTAACACACACACACACACACACACACATATATATATATATATATATATAATTATCGGGGAGCCAGGGGGCCCTAAGTCCCACCATGAAGATGGCTTTCTGGAACCAAGAGGGTGACTCAGGGCTGTGGTTGGGTTTTATTCATTGGAGAAGGAGGAGTGGCTTGTGAAAGGGAATTGTGGGAAGGTCAGCAATGAAGGGAGTTGTGCGAAGGTGGTAGGCACTAAAGGGGATTGTGGGAAGAAGGTGAGCACTATGAGCTGGGCTAGGTAGGAGGCCTGCATTCACCTCCGCCATATTTAGAGATATGCAAAAGAAGTGATTTGCGTTATGCTATTGTGATATTTAATATTTTGGGGGTCTGGCACTTCAGCTCTGATGTGTAATCTTTTCAAGCCCCAGGAAGTCATAGCTTCTATCTCGAGGCTCAATCCCAGCTGACACCGTGGAGCATTGGCTCTTCGTCCCGTTATCAGGGAAACACGTGTACCATCTTTAAAAATTACCACCAGCACTTCGGCTAGACCAATAAGGCCAATTGAAAGGATAATGAGACTTTGGGGATCTGGTGCTTTAGCTCTGATGTGTAATCTTTTCAAGCCCCAGGAAGTCATAGCCTCTATCTCGAGGCTTGATCCCAGCTGACACCATGGAGCATTGGCTCTTCATCCTGTTATCAGGGAAATATGCATGTCATCTTCAAAAATTATCACCAGCACCTCGGCTAGACCAATACACACTGCTTAAGGCCAATTGAGAGGATAATGAGAAGTCCTAGCCAGCTCTGTACATTTCAATACGAGGGAATAGGGTCAGGCTCAGTCAAAATGGAGACAGTGGCTTTTCTTTCAAGGAGAGCTGCTCAGGTGGTCCTCCACACCAACCTAAGTCAAAGTGACTCCTGTTGCTGTATATGTACCTAAAACAATCAGCCCCTATGTAGTGATAATTAAGTTTAGGCCTGACTACCTGTTGAACCATATAGTGTTGTGATATTCTGGTGTCGGTGCCGAAAGGAACGATGAGAAACCCAATGAATTTAGCTCAGAGGACTCACTGAGATTTGTCTCTCTTGAAGGGAGCCCAGACCCACCGAAGGATATCACTTTTATTGAATATTCAAGGACAGTCTAAGGAATTTGCATAACTGCTTTGGGAAATACAGACAAGAGATCACTACCTCTTTTACCATTTACAGAACATTAGGTTAGTACAAATGCTAATTGAAAACATTCCAAGCAGGGGAGGAGACAACCAGTAACATATCAAGCAAAGGGAGAGACAATCAAGGAGCCATTAGAATAAACGGTTATCTGCTTCCTTGAATCCAGGTTTCAGGAATCCCCAAGTAACCCCCTACAGCTGTCCTTGGGCTTTATTGTTCTCTACTTAAGATGCTTGGTCCTTATCTCTACAATATAGGAATGTAGTTAATGATTTCATTCTACTAAAGATCAGAGGAAATTCATTTAGATCTTGTGCTCAAACTATTGTCTAGTGAATTTGTAAGTTGTACCTGTCTGCATTGGTAGGCTACAAATGATTAATTTTAAAAATCAGTACGTGTTAAGTGGAAAGTAGTTTCTGTCACTCAGCACTCTTCTTTGTCTTCTCTCCTGTGTGAGCTGAAGTCAGGGAAGCCCCAAGCTCGGTATTAAAGGCTCAATTTAAATTCCAATTTGGACTCTGGTCTAGCTTTTGTTTGAGAACCCATAATATTCTCATTGCTGGGACAAATGTAAGGGTCGAGTCACCACAAAGGCAGGCCCCAAGAGTCTGTCTCTCATGCAAATTGCAAAGGGCAAGCTTTATTTATCTACGTATACGCGGGGTGGTCTGAACACACAGGAATAGAGCGCGCCTTCAGTGTAGCAGGCACAGTTTTTAAAGGTAAAAAAACCACAAAATGGGGAGGGAGCAAGCAAGTTACAGAAGCGAATCGCATTGGTTAGTTTAGGTTGACCTTTAAAATAATTGGTGGGTTTGGGAATATATGTCTCTTTAAGGAAACTAAGAGGGGTAGGCCAAAGGGCAACTATTTAGCTAACTCTGTGGTTTTAGTTGCATTCCGAGAATGGGTGGGTTTTAATTATGTCAAGTAATCTCTTTCACAAGAACACAAGAATGACCTCGGGCCGGAGATTAAATGTTTACTCAAGCCAGGTGGTTTTTATGTCCTCTTTGTTTTAAGAACATGGATTGCCTAAGCTCTATGGCCACAAACCAGTAGGTGGGCCCCCTTACTGAAAGACGTTTTATTTTAATCCTCATATGTGATCTTAAAATTATTTAGACTTTACACAAATACCTGACAGATTAGAGAAGGAAAATTTATTTAGCCCACAGTTACTGTAGGTTTGAGTCCATATTCAGCTGGTTCCAAGGCAGAGTGGCACGTGCATGAGGGCAATCTTTCATGGTGGTGGGCAGAGAGCAAAAGCGCAAAAGAGGAGAGTAGCAGCAGCTCAAGCAGTTAACTTCTCTTCCTTACATGGAAATGCAAATCACCTGACCCAGGGAAGGTACAGTACCCACACCCACAACAATCAATTACAAATCCCAGAAGCTGTTCCATGACTGCACGAGGCTTTCAGGGGAACACCTGTACACAAACCATAACAGGGATGTTTCACTCTTAGAAGGAAGTTCCTTCCAGGCCCTAAAGGCAGCTATCTTAGTTTGCTCATATATCTATAATGCAAAGGTAAGTTGAATTGTGAGAGCAAAAATACCCACCCCAATTAGCATATCTTGCAAATGGCTAAACTGTAAACTAAAGAGCTGATGCATTTTGAGCTATGCAATATTTGAAGAAATTTCTTTTCTTTTCTTTTCTTTTTTTTATACATTTTTATTTATTTTATTATAGCCGGCTCAGCCTGCCCTGGGGGTGGGGTTGGCACAGCATGTGGTGCTGGGGATTGAACTGTGGTCTCTGCAGTTGCCTAAGCTTGCCTAAGCAAGCACTTTAGATCACTGAGCCATCTCACCAGCCCCTGAAGAAATTTCTTTTCCACAATAAATAGTCTCTTGGCTTCAAATATGCTTTAGCTATTCCTTTGTAACCATTTAGGGCCATAGTTGATTGTCCTAGCATTTCTCCTAAACTCAAGGTAAAGGTGATATAGGAGAAAAAACTGATCTCAGGTGGGTGGCCTCCAAAAAATGATCTGACCTGGGATGAGTTTGTGTTCTCTAAAACTGAAGAATGAATTTTAGGAATAAAAGGAAATTGAGCAGAATATATTTATTGGGGGAAAGAAAGCTCCTGTTCAGTGAGGGACAGAAGGGGTCCCAGAGTGGTTTGTCCCCAGGAACCTATCTCTCCCAGGGACTTTTAATAGAGTAAAACCATGTGATGAGGCAGCTCTAAGGTGGTGAAGAACATGGGAACTTGCTTAGGTGGACATGAGGTGGGACAAAACTATAGTAAACCAATGAGATTTCAAGCACCATTGCTGAGGTAAAACTTATTAAATCTAGTACCAAATGGGGACGTGAGTCACGTGGCAAGCAGGCATGAATATGGGGCAGGGTCCCTTCCTTTTGGGGGTTGGGTTAGTGACTCATTTGGGCTCTTTTTTTTTTTTTTTTTTTTTTTTTTTGCGGGACTGGGGTTTGAACTCATGACCTTGCACTTGCCAGGCAGGCACTTGTGCCATGGAGCTATCTCCCTGCCACCCTCATTTGGACTCTTTCAAGGTGATTTTTTTTTTCAGTACCAGGGATTGAACTCAGGACCCTTTACTTGCCAGGCAAGCACTTATTCCACTGAGCTATCTCCCCAACCCCTCAAGGTGATTGACACCTATTTAGAATATCAATCCCTGATGCCCATCCTTAGGGAAGTAAGTAGCTGTGCTTGTTTCCTCTTTTGTCTTGAGGTCTGGCTCATAGAGAGTGTCTGTCTCTTCCAAGTTGCAAAGTCACCTTATTTTCCATGCTGTCTCCTTGAGGGTCTGGCCCAGTGTGCCTGCCTAGAGCATTTCTTTCTAATTCAGCTGCCAACAACAAGGCTCAGTAGGGCCATAAGTAGCAACAGCTTGTTTTAATTCTTTTAAGGTTTTAATTCATCAAAAATCATGAAGACATACAAGTTGTCCCAGATTATTAGGGACTTTAACATCAGAATCAGGGTAGAAATGTCTTGAAAACCCTTCAGGGACTCACCTGCCCATCTCTTGTATGTGTGTGTGTGTGTGTGTGTGTGTGTGTGTGTGTGTGTGTGTGTGTATGTGTGTACACCAATTGCAAGGGAGATAAAGAAAGTGGCTCTACTTCCCTTGAGGTCAAAGTTCTGGTCTGTGAATCAGCAAAATTTCTCTGAGTTGCCATGGCCTCTGTGCCTCTGACCACTGGATGTTGTGTCTTTGCCCAGATTTCAAACAAGTACTATTTTGAGCCTAACAAATTTGCAGTGCCAGCAATGCACATAACAAATGCCAAGGGCCAAGTGTTGTAGGTAGCTGAATTAGATAGAAATATCCTAGGCAGTTAAGCAGGGCAAGGCCCTGAAGGATGGTGTGGTAGTTGATACATGTGTCAACTTGAGGAAGCTTTGCTGGATGGGCTTGGTTGGTTCCGGGCTGTTGAGGCCCCATCCTGCAGGATGTGGAGGGCCTGCCTCGGGATGTGATTGGTTCCACTCTAGGGCCAATTCAGCCCAGCCCAGCCCACCTCAGAGCAGCCCAGCCAGGCCCATCCCTGGATGCTTCCTGTCTGGCCCAGCTGTGCCCCACTTCCTTGGAGAAATCCTAATCTTTGGAGGAGCTTGATCTTCACAGCCAGGCCAGTTTGGAAGAGCTCTGCGCCAGCACAGAATTTGAGTATGAACTGAAACCTCCACCTTATTTAGCTGTGAGCTAAATAAACTTTTCCTTCCTTTATTTTGAGTGTCAGGTATTTGTCCCAGCAATAAGCAAAAAGTAATTAAGACAGACGACATGGAAGATAAGGTGACTTTCCAACTAGAGACAGACATTCCTCTGCTGTGGGCCAGATCTCAAGACAAGAGTAAACAAAAGCAACTACATAGTTCCCTAGGGATAGGCATCAGGGATTGATGTTGTAAGTAGGTATCAATCACCTTGAAAGAGCACAGTTGAGTCACTAACCCAATCCCCAACAGGAAGAGACTGGATTTAATCAATTTTACCTGAGCAGTGGTGCTGGTAATCTCATTGGTTGACCATAGTTTTTGTCCCACCTCATACCCACCCAAGTGAGTTCCCATGTCTTCTCCACAACCTTAGACCTACCTCACCACGTGGCTTTCCTCTATAAAAGTCCCCGGAAGAGACCCCTTCCTGGGGAACAACCTCCATGGACTACCCTCCTGTTCCTTTCTTGAGCAGGAACTTTCTTTCCCCTAATAAATCTATTCTGCTCATAACCTCCATTTGTTCCTAAAACTCATTCTTCGGCTTTAGAAAACAGGAACTCATCCCAGGTACTATTCAGGTTGGGGATCATTTTTCCCCTATATTATTTTGGAGGTCATCCACTCCGGGCCAGTTTATTCTCCCTGTATCAAAAGGATACCATAGTCATGGCCCTCTGCATAGTACCAGGTGCACAGATCTGTAGTTGGTGGTAAGTATCAACCTCTGTGGCTGGATGGGGCAAACAGACACATACGTATCTGGGAAATCCCAGCTGGATCTGCCTAAGGCCCGAGCTAGAGGCCTCCTGGAGCCCAGTTTGTACCCCCCCCCCCCGCCCCAGGCAGTGCAAGGAAGCTTGGAACCAACTGCTCACAATTTAAAAGTATTTTTTCCTTTTTTATCCAACTGAGCAAAGCTACAGGGCTTGAACTTTATCTGCTGTGCCTTCACTGTACCCTCCTAGTCCCATTTGGGACTTGATTTATTTATTTATTTATTTATTTTTGTGGGACCCGGGTTCAAACTCTCGACTTTGCGCTTGCCAGGCAGGCACTTGTGCCACTGAGCTATCTCCTCAGCCCCTGGGACTTGATTTGAAAACAGTATTTTACACTGTGTGGCTGGATGCCTGCTATGTTCCCATGACATCTAACAACAGTAGGGGTCAAGGTGAGGTGATGTGACTGATGTCCAAGCCCATAGGTGTGTCTTAGCCCATACCACTGGGAGAAGAGGTTTTAGAACTCAGGACAACAGTTATCTATCTCAGGCTGATGCAGGTGTCATCTCCCTCTTGGGGCACAGTCTGAGTTCAAAATGTAAAGTTAAACAAGATGGATGCTGGCTTGGTGCCAAGGATACAGTCTTCTAACTTGAAGAAAAGGTCTCTTCCCAGAAACAATATGGGGAGTGGCCTATACTGAATTCATGTTTAGTGAGATGTCCTCCGGGCTGCATGTTTATGCCTGGCACAGGGGCAGGAGGCAAGAGTCCTAGTTCCTGCAGTGATGGCAACTTTTTGACTAAGTAAACTTTTGAAGGCAGAAAATTGTGTTCCATTGTCACTAACCCAACCCTCAACAGGAAGAGACTGGATTTAATCAATTTTACCTGAGCAGTGGTGCTGGTAATCTCATTGGTTGACTATAGGTTTTGTCCTACCTTATACCCACCCAAGTGAGTTCCCATGTCTTCTCCACAACCTTAGACCTGCCTCCCCACGTGGTTTTCCTCTATAAAAGTCCCTGGAAGAGACCCCTTTCTTTCCTGGCATATGGCCAGGAAAGTCATATGCTTGCCACTGAGGTTTGCAAGGCTCTCAGGGGCCTGGACTGTTAGAGCTCAATCTATCCTGTCCATGTAGGACTGACAGGGTGAGGAGAAGCTCAGATTGAGGTGGGCTTGGATGGTCAAGTTTTCTTTCATCTCACAGATGGAGGGGGTATTTATTTTTTTGTGTCCATGGCCCTTAGAGCTAATAGCTAGAGGGTATGGTCATCTATGAGACTGGATTTTCTTACAGACATTAGTTGTGTTTCCTTTATAACACTGGTGGACAGGCTTTTTCTCCCTTATTTCAGTCTTTGAGGAGAACTTGGCTGGGTTGCTTTGTTTAAAGGCTCCAGCAACCCATTTGCCAGGGCTGACAGTCCACAAGTCTTGCTCAGTCAAAATGTGGAATTCAGAAGGAAGTGGTGGTAGTCATCTCAGGAGGTGTTAGATGATGCCATCTGACCAGGACAGAAGCAGATGGCTCTCGAGGGAGGGTCTCCTGGGCTGAATGTAGGCAGTGGCTAGCTGGAACAGCTCAACTGGCTGGAATTAGATGAGTCAGGTGTTGGGGAGCGAAGTGTTGCCAACAACTGTGGCAGAATGCTCAGGGAGATTGGGGTTCTTTTTCCTTCTTTGAGATGCAGGGAGTGCTGGAGTGCTTTGGCTTCCTTTTTGACTTCATGAAAGTTCTTTCTTCTGTAGTCAGCAACTGGGGGCTTTTGACTAATTAATTTGCATCTCTGACTTCCCATGTGTGTGTTGTGTACCCTTTTATTTATTTATTTATTTTTTCTTGTTTCAGAACTTTTGTTTGTTTTATTTATTTTTATGGCTGACTCAGCCTGCCCTGAGGGCAGGACTGGCACAGCATGTGGTGCCGGGGATTGAACCATGGTCCCTGCAGCCGCCTAAGCTTTCCTAAGCAGGCACTTTAGGCCACTGAACCATGCTGCCAGGCCCCAAATTTTATGTTGTATGATACTTTTTTTTTTTGGCAGGACTGGGGTTCAAACTCACGGCCTTGCACTTAGCAGCAGCCACTTGTGCACTTGTGCCACCAAGCTATCTCCCCAGCCCCTGTGTACCCTTGAATGATGGTGCAATAGACAAAAAATGGGTGACCCTCAGAGAGACACATCCACATGCCTGCCTGGCCATGACTGTCATGGGGAGTTAGGTTTAGGCACCACTTAGCCATATGCAGATTTCCATGGGGCTGTAACTAAGGATCCAGTCAGCCACTGTGACTAGGCTTCCAGGTCTTGGTACAGAGACAGTGGAGCAGCCTATTGTTTATGCTGCCCATTCCACTCGCTTGCACATTCATTCGACAGGTACTCAGAGGCTAAGCATTCCAACTCCTTCAAGGATGGCCTGGATGAGTGGTGACCAAGCTCTCCTTGGGCTGAGGAGGACTGGCAGACAAATTGGGCTCCCCCAGAAATCTTACTGAGGTTAGGCAGACAGGAGGCAGGCTGCCAGTCAGGCAGGCAGATGGGTGGACAGACAGACAGACAGACAGACAGACAGACAGACTGTGTCCTCCTATCTTTGGGGTTTTATGTGAACCACTCAAGTAGAGAGCCAAGAATCCCCTTCCAGGCCTTGGAGGTAACTGGTGGAATCTCAAGGGCATGTCTTCCTATCAAGACCTGGAGAGATTCTTGAAAGCTAGAACTAGTGACTAAAGAGATCAGTTTATGCACCAGATACAGTAGCAAGCAGAAATGCCGAAACAACACAGAACATTCGGAGGCAGATCTATTAATGTTGATAGGCACTGATCAGGGTCAAGTCTGAAAATATCAGGCCCTGATTTCAGGTGGTCTAGGGCTTATATGGGATGATTAAGCAGGAAGCACAAGGCAGAACGGTTTGTCAACTGGGGATTAGTTCTTACAACATGCCTAAAGTCCCAGGCAAGTAATCCAGGCAGCTGTTATCATAACCCATGCATTAAAGGTGCTATCTAGAGAAAAGCTAATGGGAAACTAACAACACATTGCTTAGCTATATCACTTCAAAATTAATGATTCAAAGATGACTAAGAGCCAAAAAGCTCTAGCAGTTACTTTTTTCTTGATAATTTATCTATCTTATGAAAATATTTTGCTTTAAAGGTTTTTATCGTGTCATATTCCAGCCCAGCCTTTTGTCCTATTGCTGCCCCAACTTGATGGCTTCTGTCTTGGATCTTACCGATATACAAGATGAGAAAGCGAAGAAGTTCCAATTCTGAGCACCCCATCCTCACCTTCTACTAGTATCCAGGGCTTAGTTTTCCCTCAGGATATACTGTGCTCAGTGACTGTGGTGGGTAGCACACTGGTGCTCAGTTTCTTACATTCAGCTGAATTGAACAGCATGGCCTGGGTGCAGGAGGCCCACCTGAGGACTGCTGCCAGCAGCACAAAGGCAGCGCAGGGGAAACTGCCAAAACACTGTTTGGAGAAGCTGTTGGAGGCTGCTACTTCTCTTGGGCTATTCTGCAGGAGGATTTGGTCATGCTGGCTTTCCTGATGAACTCTGGAGAAGTGGTCCTCATCTTGGGCATCACTTCCTGGTTCTGGAGGGGAAGATGGTGCACCGCTCAGCCCCATGGAGAAGCTTGTCACATTGGCTTTTCTGATGGAAAACGGGCTTTCCTCATTGTTGGAGGAGCTCAGGACCTCCCTGTTGCTGAGGATGGCTGTGGGACTTTTGGAGGAGCTCTGGTCCTTATCATAAGTGTTGCTTCAGTTCCAGTTCAGATCCTTCAGCTTGCTATCACAGATTGTTCTTCCCACTGGCACAGACTTCCTAGCTTCCACCACTGATCTTTGGGCCTTTCCAGCACAGATCAATGAAGCAGGTCTGTGTGAGAATTCACTGTGGGCTCTAGGCCTTCAGTTGGACTTGTGGGAGATGTTGTTATGAGCTCTAGGTTTTCAACTGGACTCATGCAGGATATGAGGATCCAGGCCCTCGGATGGAGCCTACAGTATTGAGTGTGGGGGTAGATTTCCTGCACTTGTATATAATTCTTATAAGCTAATAAGCTAATATTCTAAAACATGTCCTGTACTATCTTTTTTTTTTTTGGTGGTACTAGGGATAGAACTCAGGGCCAGGCAAGTACTTATTCCACTGAGCTATCTCCCTAGCCCATCCTGTACTATCTTGTTTGCCTTGCAAAAATCCCAAGCCATCACAGTGATCCAAGTCTTCTAAATCAAAGACACTCACTGAGAGTGAGCCTCAGGACATGTAGCCAGGGTGGCAGAATTGAGCCTGGCATTTCAATTTCCGTTCCAAGTTTCATGCCTTTTGCCCTAGTGTATGGTACTTCATGTAGAAAACTCAGCAATTTGAAAGAGATCCCCGACCCCATTGCCAGTAACTGCTTTTGCATATAGAGTTAAGCACCCACTTCAGCTGCCAGGGCTCCCAAAGGGCAGTACTGATGGGTTTTTGTCAGGCTGCAGGTGCCAGCTGCACACAGTACACCTGTAGCACAGAAGTAAGTTGCCATGTCCACAGCCTGGGCGGTAGTGATGAATGGGAGGCTGCTTTTGGTGGCAGTGTCCAGGGTGGCTCTTACTCTTCCACTGTGTTTTCTCTCTCATTTGATAACACCAAAATTAGCAGGGTAAGACTTCCACCCAAATCCTGTCTGTATTACCCTAGGTTGGTAGTTACAGATTTGTAGCTGCATCTTGCAGAAGTATTTTTGACCTCCTGGATGTTCAGAGCTCAAGGAATCTCCTCTTGTTGGCTGTTCACGTCTATGGAGAAAGACAGGCCAGAGACAGAGTCAGTTACTGCATTTGTGGACTGCATTTTCAAATCAACCGGAGGATTTCATCTCCCAGTCATGTGGACTCTGAATGCTTTTCTCCCTGTTCCGCTCACTAGGAGCCCATACTCACCAGACATTTGGGGACATAGGACCACCAAGGACACTTCCAGGAGCTCCCCCATTTTTTTACTGATCAGGATCCTAAGAGATTCAGCTAGGCATTGAGATGGAGCCAGGTTTGTAGGGCACTAGTTAGTTCCTGTTACTGAGTATGTATTTTTTTATTTTATTTTTTTTTCTTGTTTCAGAACTTCTGTTTGTTTGTTTGTTCATTTATTTTTATGGCCGGCTCATCCTGCCCTGAGGGCGGGGCTGGCGCAGCATATGGTGCCGGGGATCAAACCGCAGTCCCTGCAGCCGCCTAAGCTTTCCTAAGCAGGTGCTTTAGACCACTGAACCATCCTGCCGGGCCCCCTGAGTATGTATTTAATCCTCTCTCTCAGGGTCTGTCTTTTACCCTGCTAGTCAAAAGCATGCACAGGCACGTACGCACGCATGCACGCACACACACACACACACACACACACACACACACACACTACACGCACACACGAAATCCCAGGGAGTATGAGGAGAGAGAGGCACTGCCATCTGGTGCTAGTGACATCATCCTGCAATAAACTATGTTGGGATGAGGGATGGGCAGATCTGACTCAAGGGATTTGAGAGTTAATCCATTCTCTACCTTTACGAAACTGCAGTTCTACCTTATACGAACAGATGTCATTTGTTCAAGCAAGAACTCAAGAGAAATAGACTGTTACAGCCAGTATTTTGCTAAATACTTTTGTGGAACATGCCTAGGTTTCCTATAAGAACTGCACTATTTGAAAACGTTCCTGTGAACTGCCTTTTTTTTTTTCTTAAAATTATATATAAACAGAGTTTTGCATTTTTCTGATGTATTTGAACTTGGACTTCTAGTGATCCTCCTGATTTCAGCCTCCCCAGCACTGGAATTACAGGCATGTGCTTCCATACTGGGGGCAGGGCTGGTGCAGCTGCGGTGCTGCCTGCGCTTACCTAAGCAGGTGCTTAGTCCACTGAGCTATCTTGCTGGCCCTCAGAGATTTGATTTTCAAGCAATGGCAAGGGATTCTAAATTAGGCAAAAAATGAATAAATTAGTAAATACTAAGTTTGCCTCTGAATCCCTAATAAGGTGAGGAACTGGAGTCAAATCTACTGAGTTAGGAGCAGCACAGGACCTCTTCTCTGAGCAGCCAGTGGCTCCCCTGCTGAGCCCCAGCCCCTGCAGGTGGTGCCTGGGTGCCTACCCTTGTGGGGCAGCGTATGCAGCTATGATCCTACTGCCCCTGCTGCCCTTATTGCCATCTTTGTTTAATGACAGCCACTCCCCAGAAGAAATGCTTAATCTATTCCATTTTTGCACAAGTGACTCCTAGTCAAAACTGGTGCATCAGACCCAGCACTGTGGGGGCCTGAGTCCTGGGTCCATACCTGCCTGTATAGTAAGTGCAATATAGGAAGCATTAGTTTTCCAGGACTGCCAAAACAAAATGCCATGAATGGGTGGCTTGAACAGCAGAAAGAATCATTTTCCACCATTCTAAGATGCCAAAGGTTCAAAGTCTAGGTGCCAACAGGCCTGTTTTCTCCTGTGGCCTCCCTCCTTCCCTTGCATACTGTCATTTTCTCACTGTTTCCTTATATAATCCACCTTCTGTCCATGTTGTCTGTGTCCTGATGTCTTCTTATATGGATACAAATCAAGTTGGAGTAGGGCCATCTTGGCTCCATTTTAACTTAATGCCATGTAAAGGCCCTTTCTCTAACACATCCACATTCTGACATGTTAGGGGTGGTGACTTCAACATATGACTTCCATGGAAACACAGCCAGCCCATAACAATAAGGGTTTGAGAATTGCAAGTCCTTGGTTGGCAGCAGACAGGAAGGTGCAGGCAGAGAATAAGCTTTCCAGTCAGACTGTTGGGGTCACGACAATATGCACCCAGACAGCTATCATTTGGATGGGTTTGGACCCCTTGTGGATACCTGCTGAGCCACCAGAGTGTCTCTCCGAGGTGGCGATGAACCCCAAAACAGCACTACTTTCTCTTCTTTCTCCTAGCCCTTTCACCATCCCTTCAAGTGCACATCAAAGAGATCACCAATAAGCCATGAAAATGTCATTTACCCTGCCTCCTTGATGAGAAAACTCCCTACTCAAGCAGCTGGCTTCTTTGGGCAGAGGATCCTCCCATCTCTTTCCCCGTGGTCCCCCTGTGCCTGCAATAAAGGACTCTTATCTTTCCTGTCTCTTTGCTGTACTGAAAAATCTAACACATTTATGTCTTCTATAAAAGTGAACAATTAGTAATGATGACTTTGTGCTATGTTTTCAGAGTTGTGAAAGTGAAAAGTGCACTCAGATAATGCCACGTTAGGATTGAGTGTGATGAGGTGGAACTCCACACTGGTACAAGGGAACAGGTCCTGATGCTAATCAGCCAATGAACACTCCCTAAATCTTTCAAAAGTGAGTTTAAATGTTCTGTGTGAACAACAGAGGCAGTGATGAGGAATGCAGAAAGGAATGAAGGGAAATGAAGGAAGCATAGAAGGAAGCAGAGGATACCGCTGGCTGCAACAGTTGCAGTTAGAGGGTCTGGGGAGAAAAGTCTGGAGGGGGGCACAACCCGCTCGGGAGCCCCCTCCTGTTCCTCTCCCAGACAGGAGCTTTCTTTCCCTCAATAAATATGTTCTGCTCATAAAAAAAGAAAAGTCTAGAGGAAAGTCTGGGTCAAGCAAGCACCAGTGGATAATAACTGAAATTTCTTTGTGGTAGGTAATTTTCTTTTATATAATTAATGTATCTAGTTTTTCATGGCCATTGGGCTTTTACTTACAATAGGCTGAGAACCTGTATCTAGATTCTATGTTGTAGAACCTGAAGATATCATTCGTAACTGGTTCTAGATGATGTAGACACAAAACCTGGGGAAGACAACAAAGGTAACAAGGCTCAGTGGCTGGAATATTTATATCCCCACTTTTGTTTCATAACACTCATATACAAGAAACTAAACTTTACCTGACAGATACTTGAAGTTACATTTGAATAACCATTATTAATGGCACATGGAACATCACCTGGGAACACAGGCTGTATGTGAGCAAAAGGCTGGATTTAATTCTTTCCGGATGCAGACAGGCTGAGATCTTGAATAGCAGCAGCTGGCTGCAGGAGGAGTTGAGTTTATATGGGGTTTGGGGATTGGGCTATAACCCTGAGGAATCTGGATGGGATGTGTGGAAAGGTCAGTGCATGCATACGGAGCATCCTGGACTTTCCAGGGCCGGGGAGAGAGGGTATGCCCGGTCCTGAGGCTTCTTTTGTGTCCATCTGTTCTGTGTGTTGAGCACTGCACAGCCCTGAAGAGGTTCTTAGTTTGTAGAGGGCAGCATTTTTACTGGGAGGGTTTGCTTGGGTCAAGCCTGTCCATAACATAAGGTTAACATACTGAGAGGCCAAAGGACATATTTGAGAGCTCTGGTAGGACTAAGACCCGTGACATTTTAGACATGCTAACCAGTATATTGCAGGGGCTATATCAGACTCTAGTAGAGTCTGGCGCAGGATTTGAAGGTATTCTCTACAGAGCCATTTTTGGTTATACTTTTCTGTTGAGTGTTTAGGACCAAGTCAAAGTAAGATCTTTGTTAATCCAAATTAATCATTCTACACATGTATTTTTCATGGTCAGTTAAGGCTGCTGTCTTGGTTACTTTTCTCTCATTGCTAAGACAAAATGCCTGCCACCATAAATTAAGGAATGGAAGATTTATTTAGCACACAGTCTGCAGAGGTTACAGTCCATATTCGGCTGGCTCCAAGGCAGAGTGGCACATGGCAGAGGACATCAGTTCATAACAGCAGTGGAAAACAGCAAAGCAACAAAAATGAAAATGGGGAGCAACAAGCCTCCTTCCCTTCCTTGTATTATATACAGGCTGACCATCCTAGGGTGGGGGTAGTGCTTGCACCCATAGTCCCACCATTAGACCATGAATCAATCAAAATTCTAGAAGGCCACCCCATGACTTCATGAGGCTTTCAGGTACATATGGACACAAAGCATCACAGCTTCCCAGGGGTTGCTTTGTCAGTAAGCCATAGCTTAAAGAACAGAATGGGGAACGAAGAGAGTTCCTATCCCTGTATTCTCCAGAGTTCTCTTTACCCGTTAGTAAATAATAGAACAGTAGCTAATCCTTTATAATCATGTAATAATTTTCACATTAAAATTTACTTATTCAGGCCAGGCATAGTGGCACATGTCTGTAATCCTAGCACTTGGTAGGCTGCGGCAGAAGGATCAATGTGAGTTCGAGACCAGCCTGGGCTACAAAAGTGAGCTCAAAGCCAGCCTGAACTGCATGGCCAGACCCTGTCTCAAACACACACACACACACACACACACACACAC